>CAIGRP010090679.1:0-30724 GCA_903798385.1 Fraxinus cuspidata
TATGTTGAGGAATCAAATAATGGAAATAATACACGATCAGATAGCTTTTGGGGTATGCCCTTTCACCTATATTTCTTGACATTTAACCGCTCCTGATTGAAGCTCTTGGGTCGTGAAATGAACTGTTTCAATAACCGTCGCTTTAAATAATAATAATAAAGGCGCTATGCTAGCTTGGATCTTGGGCGTTCTGCGCGTTTGGGCGATAATGCACGCCCAGACCTTGGGCGATATTTGGCCCCCGCTAATGATTTTGTCCCGGATACTATCTTAGAACTTTTCATGGTCTCGTTTGGGCCCATCCTTCGAATTTCCTAATTGGGCTTCCATCTCTGAACCATTTAACTGAGCCTCATTTTTATGCGTCAACATCAAGAAATAGCAAAGTTAATACATTGCTGACCCCCAGTATTAATTCTCCCACCCAAAAGAGAGAAACAAATCAAAATTAAATTACATAACTTTTAAGAACATCATCAAATAGCAATAAGCAATTCAAAATCTTAAAATTTTAGAAAACATTTATGAACTTTGTTGTATATGAGATGTGTAAAATTTTCTTGTTCTCTCAAATTGTAAAATTGTGTTGGTGCAACTGCAGCCTCTAAGTATCATGTAAATGATATCAGAATCATCACATGTGCAAGAACTCTATTGGTACAAAGAAGTACGTCCACTTTAGAACAATACTCACTAGTTACAGCTTAAAAGCCATAGTATCAAATCACACATAGCAGTTCAACATACAAGTATTTTGAATTTAATTCATTTAGAGCAAACCCAGAATTCATTTAAAATTTAAGGGTAGCATAAACAAACCTGAAACCATCACAAACCACCAATCCAGGCAGAAATCAAAAAGTTTGGAAAAAAATGAAATACAACATGGGTTGAAACCAGGTTGTATTTGACAAAAGAACAGCACATGCAGATTAGTTTATTGTTGACTGCAAGAGCCTGATATCTCAGGATTTTGGAACAAGGAAAATAATTTACCACACTGTGATAGAATTTGGAAGCAGAATCTTTCAAAGTGACCGTGAACACTATAAATTGTTCTCTAGATCTTGTGCATTCCCAAAGTATCAATCAAACAAGCATTACTTGAGTTAAAGTTAAATACACCAGACCCTTTGTCCCGAGATAAATACTTATTTGCATTTTGCAATCTTCTAGTATTTCCCCCTTCCTCCCTCCACCCATATCAACCAAGAAAATGGAAAAGTTAACTTCTAGATACCCAGGATATTTAATTAAAAAATGGAAGAAAAATGTGCATTCTGGAAACGTGAATTGGCTTCACTCACACATATATGCATTAAGAAGTGATAACACAACAGATAACTAGAAGGGGTTTTTTCTTTTAAAAATGGGTCAGTTATGGAATTTCAACATGGCCACCGATTTAAAATCCGCATCTGACCATTAGAAAGTTTGTTGGTTAGTCAAGTTTCAGTACAGAATACAGATTAAATAAAAATTTCACTTTGTCCTTGGCAGCACAGTGGAGTTTTGAAACTAGAACTCTTTGAGAATAAATATAAATTTTACTGGACATGTTTCTAACTCTGATTTCAAAGATCCAACTAGCACACCGCAAAATGCAATCTTATCAATTTTAGAGGAGAAAATTAGTCCAGTTCAGAGCATGAGAAGGACATCTGGGATTACAGTTATAGATTAGAATCCTAAAAATCATAAATCTTTATCGAATGGTTATAAATAGGACTAGGATGATCTCTAATTCCTAGAATTTGATTTGGTTACAAAAAGTCTATCAATTTATTTTTTTGTTCCAAGCACGTCTTAACAAAGTTAAGGCATAATAACGTGTTGAAATATTTAACACCAAACATCACATTTCCAAACAACAATACAAGTAAAAGGAGAAAGAAAGATGAAATAAACCATCTTTAAAATCCAAAACTCATTAAAAAAATAATCAAAATAATTTGTAGACAATTTGTTACAGACACAAGATTGAAAACAAAGATGAGAATTATTATTCGTTCGGAAAAGAACCTGGTTGGGAAAGCTTTAGAGCTCTATTATAAGCCAACAATGCCATGTCCTCCGCAGTTTGCCTGCTAGCAAATTTAGCTGGAACCTTTGAAAAACACAACAATAAAATGAAATAGAATCCATTTTCACTTTAAAGTAGTGCACAATAATTGTTTTTCACGTAAGCACGAAACAACTTCAAACGAACGAGAAAGAAAAGAAGGAAAAAAACTGACCTTGCCTAGCAATTTGATCATGGACATTCTAGAATAAGGCACCACAGCTTCCAAAACTGAGTTTGAGGCTCCTGGTACAGACATTAACCACCCAAGTGCCTGCCCATTTTCCAAACTCACTTCAATTAGATATTTCATCAGAAAATTTATGTGTAATCACAAGTTAGTAGTAATACTAGACAGTATTACAAAATTCTGTCCAGTACTCTATTGGACTCCAATGGAATTTGAAATTAAGATATATTGATTTTAAATAGTTCAAAAGATCTATAAAACAATTGATATAGTTTGATTCCTCAACTCAATTAGCAGTACTTCTAAAGTCAATCCACTTCTTCCCCATACCCCCAAACATTTAATATATTCATGTACATATCTGTATCTGAAAGTACCTGAGAGGCTCCGCCGGAGAGATAGACAACGGCTTGGGTGGGACTGGAGTGTATGCCTTCTACCACGGCTCGCATACAAGGGTCCATCATGCTCACTCTTCCTGGTTCAGTTTCTTCTAGTTGACCCTTGATTTTATTCAGGGGGAATTAGTTGAGATGGCCATTATCCCTCCCTATCATTTTGTTGAAAAGGCCTTGGACCAATTTTTAAAAGATAAAAGAAATTTTAATTAAGGAATAATACATAACTCATAGTTTTAAAGATCACATTTCATAAATAACAAACTCATTAAAATATTTCAAAATTCAAGTGGTAAATAAATTTATTAAGTATTAAAATACAATAAAATATACATTAATTATTTCTACTCATGCCATCTCACCTACTCCATCCTATCACCCCACTACACCACATTCCCTCCACCTCTCCACCGGAGACAGCTATCGGCTCCGACGATTGTTCCGGCGATCACTCGGCTGCCGCTTCGACGACTTAAAAATTTCCAGAAAATAAAAAATTGGAAATCACACCCCTAAACCACCCTTTTTCGTTGACACATGTCATTTATGACTAATTGTGACCAAATTTGTATTCTAATTGTGGCCAAATTTGTGTTCAGTGTGATTGTCTGTGACTAGGTCAATCTCAAATCACAATTGATCACAATCAACACAAAATTGGTCACAAACAGTCACAACATACACATACTTGATCGCATAGGGTCACCACAAATAACCAAGGGCATCGAATGAAATTGTACCTTTTATACCGTCAATGCTTCCTACAACCCAAGTCATATCTTCTCCAAATTCAGAAAGGAATGGATATCAGGCTGCACCTTACTTAACATCAGAGAGGAGCTTACATGCACCCCTAGCATTTTCCATGAACGAGTTACCAACTTATATGAACTTCTCAATTTAACATCAATAGGAGATGGATTAATCGTGACCAACTTTGTCTTCGGTGTGACTAACTGTGAGCAAATTTGTATTGAATGTAACTGTCTGTGACAAAGATAAATCTCAAGTCACAATCGGTCACAATCAACACAAAATTGGTCACAAACAACCACGACTAATATCCAATGCTCGAAGCTGCAACCAGCATACCGTACCACTGCATATAACACCAGTCACCCAGTTCATTGACGCTGCCGTTCAGAGAGAGAGGACAGATGGCTGGGACGACGGGCTCAACGTTGACAACGGTAAAGGTGAGGATAGAGAGAGACGGGTAGAGAGAATGATGAAGATAGGGTTATGGAAGAATTGTGAATTTGGGGGTTTTGATTGGTTTTTAGTAATTATAATTATAAAATATAATTACCACCTGAATTTTGAAATGTAAACTTTATCCCCTTATTTTTGAATTGTAATCTTGAAAAGAAGGGTTTTAGGTAATTTTCTCTTTTAATTATTTTAAAATCTTAAAAGTTCACTTTACCCTACCCTTACTTGATCAAATAAATAAAGGATTTTGACGTAAACCCTTATCCCCCAAATTTACAATTGCAAAATTAAACATTATTCTCCTTCAAATTCTCAAACACTTCTCATTCAAGTCAAAAACAATATTTCTCATTCTTTTTTTGAGACTGAAGATTGTGCAGAGTTTTAAAATTAACAGTTTTATTTGACAATGGTTGAGGTTCGAATCTAGCTTTTATGTTTCCAAAAAACGATGAACTCGCAATTAGAAAAATCAATGTAGGTTTTCAAACCAACAATGAGTTTTATGTATAGTGTTCAAACTGTATTCAATTTTATCCGTTGTTATATTTTTTATATCGCAAGTATACGATATCGTAATAAGCAGTATAATGGACCTTTAAGTCTGGATATCGTTTCCATTAAAACTATACTTCGGGACTTAATCAAATTTTTATAACTCCTATTTGATAAAAGCAATTAAATAATTATGATGGTTGTGATTATTTTTCTTAACTACTTTTAACTAATTAAAAATATAAAAAGATTGCAAACAACGGTTGATTGAAAATTTAATATGTGATGAATATTGGGGCATAACAATTTCATCTATTGATCACCTTAATTCTTAATTCAAAATTTATATCATAATGTAATGTACGATCGAATTCTTCTATTGTATTCAATTTACCCTTCCGAGTCCTCATTGAACATATTTAACTAATTCAATCACATGTCTCTATGTGAATCAACCTTAGTTAAATGAAACAGTAGTTCTTTGAATTCATATTATAATCGCAATAATTAGTATCTCTACACATTATACCAATTTATCGAATTTTAATATATGGTATAAATTTCAAACTCAACTCTCGATTCGTAAGAGATTCACATAATCATCAAAGTGTTTATCAACTAATTCAATGCATTAAACTCATAGTAAAATCAACACATAAATAAATAAATCACAGAAATCTTGAATAGAAGAATAAAGGATCACAAGTTGACTATATTGTTTGCCTTACTATGAAAATTATTTACTCATACTGTAAAAATAAAGACACGCAAAAGTGGAACGATATCACTAAAAATTAACGAAACATGAGATTTATATTTATGCCGACTCCTTTCCTATCTGTGTGTATGCGTGTGTATATAATTCCCTTTTGCATCCACCAACTTGACTTAAAGGGAAAAGTCTTTTTTTTTCTCACAGCAGCAAGTTTTTTCTCCTCGGCAACAGCCGTTTTTCTCCTCTTCCCTCTTTTTTCTTTTCTTTTTCACTATGGCAGCCTCTTCTCTCTTTTTTCTCTCTGCGTTTTTTTCCTTTCTCTTTCCTGTCAACAGCCGTTTTCTTTTTCCTCCCCCTTTCTCCCTTTATTTTTTTTAATTATGGGGTTTTGTATGTTTTATATATACTATTATTTGTATCTATTAAGGAAAAAATGAATTCATTGAATTATGACTTTTTGTAGTTTAATTACTCAATGAATCTAATATTTGTAATTGTTCTATCTACTTTATTGTCTTTGAAATTTGTTGAGGATTAATATTTTATTGTCAAATTTAGTAGATTGCTAATTAAGTCCAGATACAGTTTATCTTATATTCTATCTATATATATTTGTATGCGTGTGTTTGTTTATGCATTGTAAAAAACATATAATAAGTGAGAGCAACTGGTTTTTTACTTGGACGAGTTTTTAGGTCGATATTCGTTGTATAGCCTTCCCTTCGCTATAATGATATGAATAAACAATACACTTGACTGGTATTATTTTTTATATATCAATTTGTGTTGTGAAATAATAATATTTGTTTTATAACAGATTTAAACATTCAAAGCGATTCCAACTTTGAGAAAGAAATTTGCTACAAAATATTCAAATGCAATTCCAAGAATGGTTGCTTGGGAAATGTCGATGAGATTAGTTTCTACAGCCATTGATAACGTGTTGGAATTGAAAGAGGTACATTGCCTTTTTTTTTTAGTTTAGTGGGGACGAATTGTGAAATTAGCTTAGCGAATGACTAATGATTTGTACAATTTAATATTTGCAGCTGGAGGTTAATTCTACATTGATTCCCATTAAAGCCGAACTTGAGGAAGTTTATTGGAAAGAGTTGACACCGATCGTGGAAGAATATGAGAATGCTTCACACAATTCCGAAGGAGATAAGGTTGAACATGATGTCCAGCCACATCATGCATTCCACCAAAACTCTCCTAATACATCTCAACCACCACTGGTATCTTATGAGCTCAACATAATGGATTTGTTGAGAACCGGAATGGAAAAACTAGATAGAAGGTTACAAGCAGTCATTTTAAGTTTAGCCCTTGTTTGATCCACATTATCCCCAAAATTCATTCTTTCAAAACTCATTTTCAACCACATATTTTTCAATAAAATAATATTACACGCAAATCCAGAACCATTTCTTATTTTTAATTACATATTTTCCATCACATCATATCATAAAATACATTTTCTTCTCAATAATATACATCAAACACCTTCTTACATATTGTACAAGTCTAATATGTTGATATTGTGCATATTTACATAATGATATACACTTCATGCCTATGACATAAAGTAGTTGATGTTATTCCAGTACAAAAATGCGCTCATTCAAATAATGACGTTGAAATAGTTCCTGAAACACAAAAACGATGTAGATATCGTTCCACTACGAAAATTGCATGGATTAACATAACGATATTGAAATCAAACATGAAATACAAAACGATTTCGATATCGTTTCAGTATCAAATACACATTGTTTCACTAATTTTCATAACAATATAGAAGTCATTATGACTATACATAACGACATCAAAATCATTCTTCGAACAAGGCGAGCGCCCAATATGAGCTAAGGCATGTGCCCGCTGTAATTGGTTACTTTTAGTAGCTGCCCAGGCGGGCGCCATCTCGCAGGCTTAAGCGCGCGCCTGGATGACTTTTACTTTCTTTTCAATTTAGTCCTCCAAGTAATTGTAACACAGATCCTTCCACATATATCTTGCACAATTTACTCATTGAATTTTAACTTACCTTTCAATCAGGCCCTCAATAAATTGCACATCGGATTCTTACACTTTCTAAATTGTATGTTTAATTCTCAAAAGCCATGAAATAGAAAACGACATTCATGTTGTTTCAGTACATTTTTTTACAGGAGTGATAGCGTTACAGCTTCATATCATAACTAAAATGACATAAATATTGTTCAGTTTATACGTAACGACAATATATATATATAAATATATATATCGTTCATTTCATGCTTAACGAAATTTAGAATCGTTTCAATTAAAATCATAACTAAAACGACATAGATATCGTTTTCTTTTATACGTAATGACATTGAACTCATATCAGTCAAAATCATAGCTAAAACGATATAGATATCGTTTCTTTTCATGCGTAACGCTATTGAACTCGTTTCAATCAAAATCATAACTAAAACGATATAGATATAGTTTCTTTCATATAGGACGACAATGACATCGTGATGTGTCAAACTCACAAAATAATATAACGAAATTCATATCGTTTCAATACAAATTTGATGAGTTGAACTCGTTTCAGTTAAAATCATAACTAAAACAACAAAAATATCTTTTCTTTTCGTATAGAATGACAATGATATCGTTCTAGTTCAAATTTTAACTACAAAGACATTGATACCGTTATATATCAAACATACGGAACAACATAACGATATCCATGTTGTTTCAATACAAATTTTACGAGATTGAGATCGTTCTAATTCAAATCACAACTAAAACGACATTGAAATTGTTTTTTATAGTAGATAACGACATTTATATTATTGTGCATCAAACTCATGAAATAACATAACGACATCCATGTCGTTTCAGTACAAATTTGTCGAGATTGAGATTGTTCCAATTTAAATCACAACTACAACGACGTTGAAGTAGTTTATTTTCATATAAAACAACAATTATATCGTTTTTCACTAAAAATGACGATTCGACCGTCCACGATCGCCGATCATGTCTCCAACATACGTTGGACGATCGAAAGAGGTTATCAAGTAGGTTCGATCTTATTCAAAAGACACTATAGGAACATTTTATCATAGTTGTCTAACACCATCAAACTATTTCGACGCAAAGAAAGCATCTCCATTTGCTCTTTTTAAGTCATTCGAGTGATATTAACTCACTTGATGACCTCCTTCAGTCGTCCTACATATGTCGGAGGCATGCCGGGTGGTCGTGGATAGTCGAATCGTCATTTTTAGCAGAAACAATATGATTATCATTTTATATAAAATAAAGCGATACATATTGATTTAGTTATGATTTAAACTTAAACGATAACAATGTCGTTAAAATTTTACTAAAATGATAAAGATATCGTATGTATCTAACTCATGAAATAACAAAATGACATCCATATTGTTTTAGTACAAATTTGACGAGTTTGAAATCGTTGCAATTAAAATCATAACTATAACGATATAGACATCGTTTCCTTTAATATATAACGATAATTGTGTCATTTTGGCTAAAAAAAGATTCGACCGTCCATAGCAACACCTGTATGCCTTTAACATACGTAGGACGATCGAAAAAGGTCATCAAGTGGGTTGATATAATTTGAATGGTATAGAAAGAGCGAACAAATATACTTTCTTTCATTATAATAGTTCAAATGTGGTATATAATTATATAAACACAAATGTTCTCATAGTTTCTTTTGAGTGAGGTCGATCCTACTTGATAGCTTATTTCGATCATCCTACATATGTCGATGCATGTCGGGTGGTTGTGGACGCTCAAATCATCGTTTTTAGTAGAAACGATATAACTATCGTTTTATATAAACTAAAACAATATATATGTTGTTTTAATTGTGATTTAAACTGAAACGATATCAATGTTGTCAAAATTATATTTAAACGATAATGATATAGTTATATATCAAAACCACGAAATAACATAACATCTATATCGTTTTAGTACAAATTTAACAACTTCGAAATCGTTCCAGTTCAAATCATAACTACACGACATAGATATCATTTATTTTCATACAAAACGATAATTATATCGTTTTGGCTAAAAATTGTTAAGATTTGAACTGAAACTATATTTATGTCATCAAAATTGTACTGAAATGATATAAATGTCATTATGTTATTTCGTGGGTTTGATACCTAACGATATCAATATCGTTACATAATAAAGAAAAATGATATACATACATACATACATACATACATATATATATGATTTGAATTGAAACGATTTCAATTTCGTGAAATTTTTACTGAAATGATACGGATAACATTATCTTATGTCGTGAGTTTGATACTTATGATTTGTTGTCGTTTTTTGAAAATTGCATGAGAAAAGGTATCCGTTGAATAAATGACGAAAGTTTGAGAATCGAAACGTTAACTCAAAAAAAAATTGGTTGACGTGTGTGCCTTTGAGTTGTTTACCACCCGAGAGCAAATGGTTCATTGGAACGACATCAATGTCTTTTTGTGTATCAGGAATGATTTTAATGTCGTTATGTGAATCAATGCATTTTTCATACTAGAACGATATTTGTGTCAACTATAACGATATAAAAGTTGTTTGTCTATAATGTGAAAAAAAAATAGAGTAGCGTAAAATGACTTTAATTTTGTTCCAATAGCACAAAAGCGAAAATAGTACAATGACTACAAAATTTAATAAATCATTTTGTGCTTCTAGTAAGTACAAAATATTAAATCTACAAATTACGACAATATTACAACTTTAAGTTTCACTACCAATTTGGCCCGTACAAATGGAACGAATAAGACTAGTTTTGTTGCAATTGAAGCCTTATACATCATAGGGACAAGAGTTGACATCTGCACTTTGTAAATCATTTTTTCAATCTTCAACACTCTTTGACTTTATTATACAAGTTCATAAAAGAAATTGTTTTCAAAAGAAGAATAAGCGTTGTTTTTCCTTTGTCATTCCCTGCAAATTTTAATTTTCACGCACCTTCAATTGACTGTTAATATTCAACTAGATGATAAACTAACATCCATATCATATTCACTGTATCCATAATTGCAACTTAACATAAAAAAATTAAAATTCTATCAAATATCAAAATTTTATTGAAATTTTGTACAGTACTTATAACAATATTTATGTCGTTATGAATTGCGAAAAAAAAAACGATATGTAAATCATTTTGTATAACGGAAAATCAAATCCATATTTTACAGTAGAACAACAGATAGAATAGCCAAACATGTCTTTACCAATGTACATTTCACTTCAACTAATAGAAAAAATAGGTTGGGAAGCAACACATATCAAAGCTCTAATCCATTGATAAAATGAATTCAAAGTCACTATTGCCAAATGAACACCATAAATAGACATACAACTGCACGAAGAAATTATTCAGAAAAATGGAAATAGAAAGAAGCCCAAATATAGAAAATTAACAATACCTTATCTTCTTCTTCAAATGCTCAACAAGAATATTATAAACTTTGATTACCCACTTCAACCAAATGAGTGCTCAAGGGAATGAAAATTAGATTTTATGGTTTAATGAAATATAGAAGATGACGATAAGAAAATGAAAAAGGTTTCATAAAAGATGTCGAAGCCGATTGTGGAAGAAAGGAAAGATAAAATTCAACTAGTGCTAAATGAGAATTGAAATGGGAATTAGGGCAATTAATGCCTTTTTACCTACAAGGACATATTAGTAATTTACAAATTATATTTTCCATTTCTTTGTATGTTTAGACTATCTAACTAAAAAAGATATATGTTTGTCTTTATAAACTAATTCCTTCTTTGACTGGGCTTTTTAAATGAAAGTCCCTTTATTTCGTCCACACGCTGTTGTTTATGTGTGTTTGGTATCAGAGAAATTGACTGTAAACGAACATCTCCCCCTTTTCTGCGGAACAGAAAGTTAGTTCTTGTTTAGGTTTCATTTCAATCTGTGGATTAAAATCAGATTTTCACTAAATTTTGATAAAATCGATCAAATTGTGTGGTTAAAAAGTTGTATGTCCCATAAAATGTATGTTTAATTATTGACTTTAACTTAAAATTTTTAAAACATTTTAAAGTACATCAAACAAGGGAAGATATGCAATAGGATTTACGAAGCCCATGTTTGACCTTTATTTACTAAAATTTATTTTTCCTCAAATTCACTTTCAACCTTACATTTCATGATATTTACAATATTTATTAACTTTTTAATCACACAATAACTCAACTTTTATTAAAATCTACTAAAAAATTAATTTTAGCAAAACCAATGGATAATAACTTATGATTAAAATTAATATTTAACTTTAATTTTAACTTATAAAAGGATTTTAATGAAATCCAAACGAGCTCTTATATTTTCCTTCGTCTTTAAGTGTCAGTTTTTAAAAATGTCTACTTATATTTAGAGTGCGTTTGATTGCAAGTATGTAATTTGCATGGAAAAAATAATTAAATGTGTTTGATTGATTTAATTTTCAATATATAAAATATTATATTTATCTATTTTTTTTATTGGTGTGTAGATAAGAGAGTGGATAGATAAGAGGGAGAAAGAGAGAGTGAAATTTATGGAAAATGAAATCCTATTTCTCCTAAAAAAAATATTTTCCTTAATTTTGAAGAAAATATAGTCACGTGACCAAAAATATATAAATGTTTTTTATGAAAAAATGTCAATCAAACAATGCGAAAGTAGGAATTTGGATTAAAAAACACATTTTTCATGAAAAATATTGACAATCAAACACACTCTTACTTCTTTACCAGAAAGTAAATTATGAATAAAAAATAATTTTGAAATTTACAGTAAAATAAATAACTTTTTTAAATTTATTTTATGCAACCAAATATGCTCTAATTATACAAAATTAAGTTCTCAAGGGAGCTAACAATCCTCTACCTAAGCAATTGCACTGCCACCATATTGTCAATATCGATCGCCTATAAGTCTTTTGTCATTGTGGAATCTACTGTTTACTGTCAGTAATTAATAAGGATGCATACCCACTCGTCTATTTTTAATAATAGATTTTGTTAAAAAGGTGATTTTGAAAAAATTTAAATTTAGGTGCAAAATTATTGTGAAATTAAATTATAAAGAATGAAATTCGAGCAAGGAATAAAGAAGGGACAATACTAGATTTTTATGAGATTTAGCGAGCATCTTTTTTCCACTTTTTTTTTGTTGAACATTGAAAGTTGAAACACTCCCATTATTTATAATCAAACCGAGTTTAGCACAGAATAAGAATTAAGATTTTTTAAATAAATTATTCCTTGTCCTTTGGCATTATGTAATGGAGAATTTATCGTTCATCAACGTCAATTAAAGATCGATAATTCTACACAAAAAAGGGCAGGAATCAGAACAGATGCGTAGGCCCAAAAAGTAGATATTATTAAAGTGAAAATTTACATAAAACCAAAATTTTTAAGTTAACATTTCAAAAGCCAGATTTAAAGTTTATTTTTACAAAAATCAGAACATAATTAAACATTTAAATATTAATAATAATATTTTAAAACTAAATTAATCTATATACCCACCGCTATCCACCCAAACCCTAATTTATCATCTCTCTCCTATCTCTACATCTCTTTCCCCTATCTCCTTCCTCTCTCTACGGCGCCGGCGCGACTGCCACATTACACCACGACAACATGAGTGATGACGGCGGCGGCGTAATCCGTTGTAAGAAGATCTAAGAGCGGCGGGTGGTTTTCAACAGTGGCGATGATGGTGAATTAGCTTGGGGGTGTGGTGGTGGTGTTGATGCTGTTGGGGTGGTGATAGTGGTGGTTTTGGTGTTGTTGGGGGGTTTTGTTGGTTGTGCAGGTAGAAGTGCGGCGGTGAGCGTGGAGATGAGTTGTTGAGGTTTTTGTTGGTGGTGCAAGTGGAGGTCGTGGCAGTGGTGGCGGCGGTGGCGGTTTTCTCATCTCCCATCCACTCTCTTTTCACTAATGTCTCTATACTCTCAAATCGAACCGTCATCATTGCAACAACCCGCTTGACATGATGGTGGCGGCGGCTGTGACGTGATGGCGGTTGTAGGGTGTTGGGCGATTTTGGATCTGTTTTGTTGGTGTTGGCGGTGTTGGTGAGGTGGTTTTGATGATGGCGGTGAATCTGGCAGCAACAATATGCTGTGGTTGGTCACGTGATGGTGGTGGAACTGGTGAGGGCGATGAGGTATTATTACCGTTATGGTTTCTTGTTAATAGGTCTGCGAAGATGTGTAGGTTGGATATGGTAGTTGTGGTGGTGTCTGAAAATGGTAACATTGGAGGCGATGATGACGACTGTGAGGTGGAGGCAGTGATGGGGTGTTGTCGATTTTGGATTTGATTTGTTGTTGTTGGTGGTGGTGGTGGCGGCGGCCCGGCGATTGTAACCGTCACAACTTATTAAAATCGAGACGATGGTTTTGTTGTCAGGAGGTGGTGTTGTTGGTTCTGACAACGGTGGTTTGGGCTGTTGCAATTGTGTGGTAGTGGTCACAAGCGTTGGTGGTAGTCACAAATGACTTGGTTGATTGTGACCAATAAATTTGTTGAAATGTGACCAATAAATAATATGTTATCAATGAAATAGATAAATTGTGACTAATAAATACTGTGTGATCTAAAAATTTATTAATTTGTGACCAATAATTTGATAAATTGTGACTTAAATATAATTTGTGATCAATTAATTTATTGTTTTGTGACCATAAAATAAGTAGTGACTTATGAAATTCGTGATTTGTGACCAATAAATAATATGTGATTATTAATTTAATAGATTAGTGACCGAGAAATAAATTATGACGTACAAATTTTTGATTTGTGATCGATAAACAAATTGTAATCTATAAATTTTTTGAATTGTGACCGTAAAATAAGTTGTGAAATATAAAAATTGTGATTTGTGGCTGGCTAATTATATGAAATTTGTGATCATATTATATTGAGTTGTGACATTAATATATTTAATTAATAAATTATATGTTTAAATAATTAATTTTTAAAAAAATCTGAGATTAGAAATTTTAAACTTAGTTACTAAAATTTAAAATTGGTGAAACATAACCTCTTAGTTAGGAAATCTTTTCTTATTAAAAATGACTTGACACCCCCCCCCCCCTCCCCCTCTCTCCCCAACATTTTGAATAATAATACTATTTATTATCGTGATGATAAATTATCGATGATGTGACAATTCATTATCTTTCACATTTTTCTCTCTTTCCTCCCCCCTCTCTCTTATATTTATTGAACTGTCAAATCTCATTATTCCACATAAACTGCAACATCATTGATAATTTATCATCACTATTTTGAAACAGTCTCGGCCTAACCACCAACAAAACAAAAAATAAATAAGAACTCATGAATAAACACCCTCTACAAACAGACAGATAAAACAATTCATGAAGTTGACTTGGAAGAGAAGTATCTAGTTTGGCACAGATTTTTCTAAAATCATTTTTCTCCAAAATTATTTTTAACACTTTTGAAGCACATGTTCCCCAAAATAATAATAATAATTAATAATTTTTTACTTTAAAAAATTCGTGCAACTCTTGGGCAGAGACTGGGAAAAATTCCAATTTGGTAAAAAATGGACCTTTGTGAAACGAAAAGCCTTGTCAAATTTCCTGCCCGACTGGTATATATGCCCTTTGCACAAGCAAGGACTCTAATGGTCTAATTGCAAAGAAAGGCCAATTTTTCACACACCCAAAATGCTAGAGCATGCAACTTCGATCTAATCAGTTCACTGGAATTAGTGTTTTTGCAATTCAACCCCTGTTTGACAACCACACTTTTCAAATTATTTTCTCTACGTACTTAAATTCAACCACACATTCACACAATATAATACACTGCAAGTAAATCCAAAAAATTTCCCTAATTTTTAACACGTTCTCCTAAAATTCACTATTTAAAACTCTATCTTTCAATTGTATGATCGTCAAATTGGGGCAGTGTTGCTCTTTTGCTCCATCAAACTAAGATAAATATGGACACAGGATTAAAAAATTCACATAATTCTACTAAAGACCAGGCGATCCCACTATCTTATTGTTTAAATATGCCTATGTGTAGAAGTTCAATTCAGATTATGTAAATTCAAATAAGGGAGTGCAGTTAATTTTCTGCAGGAATTGATGATTCTGCTGCTCATTATGGAATAAACAAACGCTTGAAAGTCAAATTAAACCATGAATGAAGTACCAATTCGGACAAACGTAAAGCATGCCATTACTTTGGTTGCAATTTAAACATAATTGTCAACACTTTCATACCAACTATCCACTGCTTGAAGAATCAGAGTGAGGGAACCTAGTTGCGCTAAGAGAGACCATTTTATCTTCCTTTAATAAAAAAAATACTGTTAAAGTAGCAAATGTATGTTGATAAAAGATAAATTCAATCTTAACAGTTCATAAAGAAAAAGATAATGGCCTCGCCTAGAGAAATCACCGAGGAACATGGCTTTCATAAATAGATAAACAGCTGGGACGGATAAAACACAGGGCACAAGGCAAGTTGTAACTTCTAGCAGAACATAAATACGAGAACCTCAACGATCACTTAAACTCGAAGGTTCACGTATCAAATTCATAACCATATCTCATATGATCTGATTGCATAATTGCAATCTTTAGACATGAAAAAATGAAGTTTCGGAACCCCCCCCCCCCCCCCCGTCAATTACATCAATAAAGAAGTGGATCATTCCCAAATATCCAAAAGGAAACATGAAATAATAAAAACTAGAGAACACATATAATTTCAATCTCTTTATATCATTTTACATTTATTCAACAACAACTTTATGAAGACCAACCATGTAACAAGTAAAGAAGAGAAATGACCAGAGTTTAACAATTATCCATCACAATTACACCACATATTGATAAGAGTAACAGGACAAACTGTGTATTATAAATTTCAAAGGCAAGCCAAAGCCATTACTGCAAAATTGTGTATCCCTGCCCAACTCACCTGTCATGGCATCACAGTTCTAACTTGATGCTTTGTAGTCCGTGGGAAGCGGCATGGACTGCGGTGTAGATACTTCAGGTAACATCCCAGCCGGGGCGGATGCCATGGACTGGTACTGAGCAGCGAACTGAGGTTGCAGAGGCTGAGTGTAGTATATTTGGGCTCGTGAAGGGTCAGTAAATTCATAAGCATAATTAGAATTGGCAGCTGAAGGGGGAGCCATCGATTGAGAGGGATAATGAACTTGAGTGAAACCAGTATACTGTGCCTGCTGCTGGCTGGAAGGATCCTGGACTAACTGCTGATGAGCTGCTGTTCTGTACACACCAGCAGCCATTTCAGGTTCGGATCCAGGAGCATTTCTTGCCTGATTGTGAGCCGAAGAAGGGGCCACAGATCCAGAAGGAGGAGTTTGGGGACGGGCAGAAGTGGCAGCTGACATTGATTCACTATAATTCAATTGCTGCATCGGCACATGATAACCTTGGGGTTGTCGACCAGGCACAAAGTAGAATGGGTACTGCTGCTCAGGAACAGGATGTTGGGGCTGCTGTTGCTGGGAAGGATACACAGGGTAATACGATGAAGTTGGCATTGCTCCAGCAGGGATATACTGAGTACCAGCATGAACAAAATGTTGCATTTGATGTAATTGAGGATGATTTTGGTCAAACTGGCTTGACAATACATAACCAGGTTCCTGAACTTGTTGATGCATTTGAACCCTGCTAGGATTTTGATCCCCAGTCTTTGGATCAACTTGATTAGCAGAAACAATTCTATAGTTACCAGGCTGAATCTGCATCATTGGTTCTTGATAAATAGTTGGTCTCTGCCTAGATAATGGATTGTTTAGACTTCCTTCACTGTACCAATTACACCAAAAAAATCTCAATTCCAGATCATTTTCTCACATTTACTCAAATAATATGTAGAAATCCAAACTTAACACACAAAACCCTATTCACAGTATTCTTAAGAGTAAAGATCTTTATAATTAAAATTGAGGTACCTTGAAACTGAATCTGGGGAAGGCAAATCGATAGAACCTGCTTGTTTCTGCTGAAATTGAGGAGGCTGCTGTTGTAACTGCACCTGTGCCTGTTGTTGTGCTTGTTGTGCTCTTCTATACCCACTATGATCTGATCTATCATCGTCGGAGAAAGTTCTATTTCCATACTCCCCACCTGCCACCACTGGAACTCCTGATACCACCGTTCCAGCTGCCACATCCATTGGCACGAAACTCCCTTCCTCCTGCTTCTGAGGCAAATTAACATTTCCACCAACCCCCCCAACCACAACGCTCCGCTGAAACTGATCCTCGATTCCCAATCTTCCTGCCTTCTGATTCTCCTCCGCACGTACCCTTATTGGCCGCAGGTTCGCCACCAATGGAGCGCTAGAAGCAGACCCAAAGGAAGAATTGGCTTCCAGCATAGGAGAATCCGGGACAGAATGCACATCGTGATTAACAGTAGTCCCGTTCCCATTTCCATCATTCTTTGATGACTCCATTTGGGATTCCACATATTTCCTTGTGTTGGCCTCCTTATCTACAGAATCGTCATCAAAGTCAAGTAGAGAATTGACCGAAGAGGATTCTGGAAACCCGCAATCCTTTGCAGATGCAGGCATATTAATATCCTTCCCGTTTAACGCATTTAGAAACCAGTCATCCGATTTAGTAGACGAAGTTTCAACGAGAAGCTGCTCAATATTCGAACTTTTGAGAAACAAAAACAGGCGAAGGCGGCCAGGTTTCAACGCACTCGAATTGCAGAGGCGGTCGTACTCTTCAACCATGTTCTCAAGATCTTCATCAGTAGTAACAGAGATTAAAGAATCCAACTCCTCGTTCGGGAGCTGGTACTTCAACGTAAAAGGCTGGTTGTTAAGAAGGGCTTTGGAAAGGCGGTTGTGGAGGTCGGAGAGGCTGGTGTGGCGGTCAATGACGATGATGCGGGTGTCTCCTCCGATATAGCAGAGAGACTTGTCGGTGGGACGGGGGACTATGTGTCCTCCATAACTGCACATGAGGCGGAGCTTTGGTGGTTGGGGGAGCGGTGGGGGCGGATCGTCCCAGGAGTTGGTATTGCGGGATCGAGGGGATGAATCCACGGAGTCTGGGTAGTTGATTTGGGGAGGTTGTGGAGGTGGTGCTGCTGCTGCTGCTGCCGCCGCCGTCGGGGTGGTGGTGGGTGGAGCGGCGGAGAGCGATGGCGGCAAGGGATCCATAGAATTGAAGGAACTGGGAAAAAGGTCCGAGAAGAGTATAGAAGAAACCAATTAGAGTATGATCCTCTTGTACTTCTTGCCTCTTGGACAAGCCCAGCTGTTTTCTAATTTATTTAAATAATTTTTTTTTGCTTAAATATGTGTATATAGATAGGTGAGCATATACATACTAATACACGTATGTGGACACGTGTATAGGTATTTATATTACTTGTTACGCGTGTCATATATATTAACGTACCAACATGTCAATTCACAAATTAAATTTTTAGTAAATTTTGATAAATATTGATGTAATGTGTAACTTAGTTGTGAAGCTATATATTATGAGGTTAAAATTCATCGTAAATTTTGATTTAAATTTTAATTAATTTTTTTAACTAGACTAAACAGGTTATTACTTTCGATATAATCACACTTTTATGCTACTTTAATATTTAGCTAACTAAAAAAATATTTGAGTTTAAATATACATGTACTCTAAGATCTGTTTGATTGATTTAAATTCCATGAAAAATATCGCATTCGAATAATTCAATTTTTACTTTGGCTGTTTGATACGAAAGTGGAAATGAGATTCGAATTTTAAGGTACAATTACTTTAAGCATTTTTTGCCAATTTCATGAAAAATGCATTCTTATGGGGTATTTGAATTTGTATTTTTCAACTTACATGGAATTGTAAAGTCTTTCAACCTTTATCAATCAAACGGACCCTAATTGTAAATCATAGTTTACTAGCATACAAAAATAAAACAAGAGGTACATCAGTTAGAATATCTTCGAAAGATTCTGTTTTTAAAAACCATTGATACTAAATAATATTATATCTTCATAAAAGCACTTTTAAATTTTAGAAAAATTCTCCAAACACACTTATTCTATATGCACGCCATTTGTTTCACGTTATTCATGAGTGATCACCATATGGTTAGGGCATCACATTCTACATTGGTCCACATAGTGCTACTTGCGTTGCTAGAGGATTTTAACGAGAATCACGTTTATGCATTTTCGTGGTTGATTAGAATTATACAACATTTTATGTAAATTCTTGCACATTTGGAGCATCAGTTGATTATGATAATTTGACTCCTAAGTAGGAATAACAATGTGGCATACAAGGTTAGGTGGTCTCTCTCGTCCCGCTGTATCGAAGAATTTTTTAGAAACAAAGTGTGGGAAATATCTCTATTTATCACTTGATTTACTATTTATTTTTTTAAAATATTATTATTATTATTTAAATACGATTTAAATTATAAAATATAAAAATAAAAATATTCGTGACGGATTTGGAGTGAGGACACATTCTTCATCCTTCTCCTTGTATACCCCACCCCCATATGTGGGGTAGGGTAGAAGCTGAATATTTTTGTCATCAATAAATCAACATGTTTGGTGTTGTACAGCGATTGAGAAATAAATGAAGAAAAATATAACGTCTCAATTTAAGAATATATGCTTTAAGAAATATCTCCTTGTTAACAAGTATATATGTAAATGAGGATCATGCTCCATAGGGGGGGCGGCTCCAATAGGGGCCGACCACATGGCCATTATGGCTCGACACCCCTCCAATAGGGGTCGGCCACATGACCATTATGTCAAACTTTATGGATAATGCTATATACATGTAAAGATATTTATGATCCACTATATTTGAAGAAAAGGGAGAAAAGTGGTGCTTAGAAAGAGAAGGAGAGGGAAGTATAAAATGAGTTGGCTATCACAAGCTCGAGGAGAGCGAACTCAAACTCGAGCTTGTGCTATAGGTTTTGTTAGGTCCCCGTTTGTCAAAATTTATTGATATTATGAGCGCGAATTCCATGAAACGTGGGATTAAAAAATTAATAAAGGTAATAGATCCAATGTAATCTATGAGTAAAATTAAATTTGATCAACTTATAATCTACTTTAAAGTCAAATAGGAACTTATGAATGTTGCACTAGAAAGTGAAGCCATTTCCACTTAATTACTAATTGATGTTGAACAGAGCTTAGCAATCCAATTACACGTTTGATGTATTAATAGGAACAATATCAGAGATAATAATTTTCAATGAAATTTTTTTCTCGAACAATATTATTTTAATTTATAAATAATTACATGTTAATATTAATATTCGATAGAGCTTAAATGTCAAAAATCTCCACGAAAGAATCAAAATGCATTTGTCATCAATTTTAATCCAATTTTAAAAAGAAGTAAAAATTACTTTTAAATCTATCTTCATATTTATAAAGGTCACATTTTTACTTACAAAAATCTACCTATTAAATAAAAAAATTTAAGCTTTCCCAAACAAGGTACAAGGGTTATTTGAATTTATAACATCAGCAGTTCCTTATTTATAAACACACTGCATTTACATACATAGATTCAGAGAGTGTGAAAGCCACAGATGGTAAGAGCTTCTTTCAGTTTTATGTATGATTGTCAACAAGAAAAAAAGATTCTTTAGGGTTTCTTAATTTGTCTATTTTTCCCATTTTCTGATTTTTTTTTTTATTTGCGGGGTTAAATTTGACAGGCAGATTCTACTGAAGAATTCGAACCCCTTTTCGATTACTCACGCGTTCAGCCCAGTAATGTCATTAACCTCGATGGTCAGCTTCTCCTCCCCTTTATACGTACAAGTATGAATGCCTAGTGTATTTGCACGATTTTTTAATTTTTTTTTTGTGGATCGGCAGATGATATCACGGATGAATCCCCCGTATTCTTCGCCAAGAAACGGAAAATTGCAGACGCTGATGTAAAAACTTTTCTCTCTGTTTACCTTGGAAAATATTTGAAATTCTTTTTATGTTTCTTAATGAATATTGAACTTAAAATTCAAATGGGTTTTTTGAACTGAGAAATGTTAGGTTCAAGAGAAAGAGAAGGATGTAAATGGGAAGGATATCGAGGTGATTGATTGCGATAGTAAAGTAGATGAAGAAGAAGATTGGCTACCTCCAGCACCAAAGAATTCAAGAAACACTGAAAGGATACTTGACGAGGACTCTACTATAAAGGCGCTACGGTATAATTTACATCCAGGCTTATGAATTGCTACTGATTTCTGTGTTTTGTTTGAAAATTTTGATTGTGTGAGGTTGTATGTTGAAATTGATGTCATTTTATGGTTATTTGCTACCTGCATTTGCTAGGTTTGAGTTTTTGGATTCAATTAACAATGTATTGTATTGTGATTATGTTACTAACATTTTTGTTTGTTTGAGAAAATTCAAGAATTCTAAACTGTATGTCCTATTTTCCTGTTGTTCCAATCTGAGGAGACAATGTGTGGAGGTTGTTATTCTTTTCTTTTGAATAAATGTAGAATGAAGTAGAATTAGAGTCTTAACTTTTAAGCAAGTCATTTTGTACAAGAAAATCCATGTTGCTTTCATATGTAGTCACTTTTTATCTATACATTTCGACGACCTACATGTACTATCCACTTATCCACCACTCGTTCGATCTATTTATAATTTAAATCATTTATAATCACTTCCTAAACATGCTTTAATTATACATGCTATCTTTTTTAGGAACAAGTTTCTATTTTGCAGAATGGTAGGGAAATTTAAACTCCTATAATATCTCATAAAACAAAAACTGGAAACTGTCTTTTCTATTCATATAAATGATCTCTACAGCAACTCTGGGTACCAAAATACAGTTCAATTGTCATTAAAATCATTGTAAAACAGTATTATATTATCGTCATTATTCTCATAATTTAGTCATCGGTATTGTGGTCATTTTATCATCTTCATTATTATCATAATACTGTAATTTATAAGATTGCTTATTGTCACCAGGGGATCATCATATCATGTAAACACAATCATCCTCAAATTATCCTGGTTTCATCCTTGTGATCGTGGTATTAACACATCAGCACCTAGTTGAGGGAAACCAGATATTACCAACATATATAACCACAAAGGTCCGTGCATCATACGTTATAGGAACTCCTCAAAATCATGCATAAATATATATATGCATGAAGGTCCCTGGTATCAAATGCATAGATCTCTAGGACTTTCCAACATACTAGCATATGAATATGTGTTCTTGATTGAAACTGACACCTTTCAATATAGTTGAGTTTGAAATAATAAGGTTGAGAACATAGTGAAGACATTGATGTTAGTCATCTTAAAATACTTTTAACTCTTGTTTGCTTGTGTAATTTCTACCTTTCTACATACTTAGTTCTCCGTAGTAAATGTCCATATTGGAGTATTTCATACCTGATGATATAGAAGATGCCATTATGCTGTTCTTACCGTCACAAACTCGTTCTTGGATAACAATATTGGTTTATGACTAACAGATGGCCTGACATAGGTCACAATATAATAGTGAAACTTTAGCAAGGAAATGCCAAGGGGTTGCCTTGATTTAACAGTGTAGCTTAATTTATTGTGAAAAATGTTCATGTTGTGAACTTTATACTCAACTTTCTGAATTGCATGCTTTCTTCATAGGTTAAAAAAGCAGGAGTTGGCATCACTGGCGCATTCTGCTGAGGAAGTTTTGCGAGCTGTTGAAGAATCTGTAAGGAAAGACCTCAATGCATCATTACAGTCTTCTCTGGAGAATGCAGCAGAGAAGCCACAGAATCCTCTTCCGGAGAGAGCAAAAGTAGTTATCTCCATTCAGAACAAGGATGAACTTAAACAATTTCGTGTTTACATGGTGAGTAGTTCCAGGTGTTTTATTGAAGCAGAATAATTTACGCCCCGCTGATTCAACCAAGGTATTAATATCATTAGGCAGATGATGTTTATAAAGGAGACTAAATTCTCCAAGATAACTCATGTTTGAGTAGTTATTTATTTTTTATTTTTATATAGCAAGGCTAGAATTGATTAAAAGTCAAGAACACTTGTGAATGTATGAATAATTAAATTAATCGTTCCCGTGTCTGAAACTGTACTCACTTTTGGGTTCTACTCTTTTTGGGTACGGCAACATGAATTAAACTCTTTAATATTTCAAGTAAAAGTAGGTCACAGTAGATTTTCAGAGATGTAAAAGACATGGTCAACAAGTGGAGGGAGCAAAAACTATGTTATTCCATAGTCCACAGTCATTTATTCATATTCTTCCAATTTGAACTCTAGCCCTGAGAAACAATAATGGCTTCCATTTACAATGTTTTAACTTATTCTTAGTAGCTCTTTCCAATCAATCTTGAAGCTTTGTCGTAAGCTGACAATTTTTTTTGATTCACATCATAATTTACTTCTTAAGAATTTGTACTAGTTAAGAATTACAGAAGCGCTCCTTGTGTGAAGTTTTCAGCATACGATGACTCTATTTAGTCATCAAATTCTTTTGTTTGTTTGTTACTTTTAGTTTGTACTGCTAACTTTATCATATCTACCAAGTATTCATATATAACCAGTTATAGCTTTCGTTTTATACTTCTCTCTACATCGACCATCGTGATTCTGATTCTGATTTCCACAATTACTATGTGCTAGTTTTTGATCTCGTACTTTGTGTCATATGATATTTTGTGATTTCTGATATTAGATATGGTTTACTCATGTAGGATGATAAATTTGAACGACTCTTCAAGATGTATGCTGACAAAGCTAAGCTTGATATTAAACAATTAGTTTTCTGCTTCGATGGGGATAAAATAAGTCCAGCAGAGACTCCTGGTAGCCTAGGGATGGAGGACGATGATATCATTGAAGTGCATGTGAAGTCAAACTAATCCAGATAAAAGAGGTATTTTCTTGATGGCTATACTGGTTATTTTTTGCATTGGACATTTCATTCTTCAGATTTTCGTTTGTATATTTTTTTTAATGGCAACCTTATATAGCATCAAAAGAATGCTCAATCCTTCTCTGGAATGTGTGTAAACCACCAAACAATTTATGAGCATATATCCTCACCGCTTTATGGAATTGAAAGATGAATTTCATTAAAGATTCTGTGTTACTCCATTGATCAAGTAATTACCAGCTATCGAGTCCTCTGGGAAACTACAATTTTATTTTCCTAATCTATACCTCAAGGATGGACAAGTAATTATTGGAGCCTCCTTTCAGAATCTTACTTCTTGATCCTTGACAACACATTTCTTGCTGACTGCACATGTTTATATTTATTAATAGCAAAGAGGGGATGGACTGCTAGCTCCAGAAATAAAGAACATAAAAATTCTTATGTTCCTACATAAAGGAGTTCCCCATGCCCTGAAAAAATCTCTTGTTTTCCCTTCATTCTGCTCAATCCGCTGCTATAACACACCAGCCAAAACCGATATTTGACCTCAGTTGGTATCGCACAAGACATTTAAATATCCCAAAAGTTATTACAGTGAAGCAGGAGATGAGGTACCTCCCAGACCCTGTATACAAACCCAGCTCAACACAAGTTTCTTGCACCGATGCAAGATGTCAGTAGAAGAATGGCATATCTGGCAGCATTTTACATAAAAAAATGCCACCTGGGTGGGTGGGTGGGGTGGGCTTCTCTACCACAGATCACCTTCCAAGTGATGCCAAATCATTGCCTTGTACCAGAAAAGAGTACAAGGATTTAATTATGAACTCCTATTCTTATAGCACTCCTAATACCTTTCATTGCACTCATCCCCTTTACTGCACCCTGCTGTCATACAAGTTGGCCGACAAATTCTCCACACAACCGATATTCCAATCTTTTAGCAGTTCCTGTGGACTAAACATTTTCCAGTCACTCTCACTACTTTTCCAACCAACACATCTATGGCCTCATGTTGCCAATCTCAAAGCCTAAATATTTGGAGAACTTGCTCCAAGAGTGTTGACCGAATCCATAACTCCCATTAAAAAGCTGGATCTTCCCACTGCCCATTTTGGGAGTGTTCATTTATGGTGTACTAAAGCAAAATTTTGACCAGTCCCTATGATTTTGTTTCATATATGAAACTGGTTAAAGTTCGTAATTCATTTTTAAGCTTATCAGTATCATTTTCTCGACTTCTTTCAGGATGTTGGATGACCTGTGGCATTCAAGTTGATGATTCACTTCCTTGGGGTCGAAGGCTTTGTTTGGATGACTTATGTAAAAAATTGTTTTTGTTGTTGTCCTGCGGCTGTAAGGTGGAAATTTTCTTTTGGTAAATGATGATGAACTTAGTAGAAGCTATTGTCGAAAAAAGTGCAAGGATTTTTTGCATTCTTCTGTAAAATCACTCTTTCCTCATAAGTAGAATAAGCAAGATTATAAGCACACCCAAACATGCATTAAGAAAATGCTTGTAGGACTCTTTTCATTTGCGTTGGATTGTATGCCATGCAAGTTGTGACTATTAAGTATTAAAGAATGTGATTTGCGTAAGAATGTGGTTGTTGCAGTCGCATTCACAGTTTATGGATTTTTCATTTTACAAGGCTATTTCAATTTTTAAGATCAAGATGGAAAATGGTGGTTGTCAAAATAGCCTTGTTCGGTTGAATTATACTATTATTTTCTTTGTACGAACCAAAATCTTATAAGCTAAAGTTATCGAACAACGCAACTTATACATAAGAGTTACATGATAATTTACATACAGATGTGTCAAAAAAAGAGTCGAAAAAGTTTTTCTTATTTGATTGAAGAAATTCCGATTCAATCATATCTTACAACATCATGTGTGTAAACTATTAAGTAAATCATTATCTACATAGCAAAATCGAAGTTGATTTTTATTACTCATGTTTAGGTTTTTTCTTTACGAATATTGTGACATCTCATTATATCATAGAGTAAGCAAAAGTAGGATATAATCCAACATTGGAAACGACATAAGAAAAGACAATTTTTAATCCATTTTAGAGCATGTTTGGGAAGTTTTTATAATTAACCCTTGTTTTATCCCTAATTTGAGAGAAAAATGTATTTTTGAAAAGTAATTTTTAGAGAATGTGGTTAAAAATGAAGAAATTTTTTTAATTTACGTATAATATTATTTTTTTGGAGAATGTCGAGTTCAAAATAAATGTTGAAAAAATGAATTTTTGATAAAATGAGGTTAAAACAAATGTTTGGTTTAAAATATAAATATATATAAATCAACGGTAATTAGTGGTTAGTAATTGGGTGGTTTGACTTATTGCATGTATGGATTGAAATGACTTGTAAATAATTACATTGATCAGTCAACGTGAGATCAAACTGACGGTTCCAAACGATTTTCGCGTTTACCAATTTTTGCTTACTTACGATGTACGGTTTCTTGGACAATTGGTTACTAATCAAGGCCCAGCTGAAGAATTTGAAGATCCAGTTTGGACCGTGTGTTTTGTGGAAAAAGGGCCAGGAGCGGTTGTCCTAATAATAGGCCCACAAATTGGTAATTCTAGGACGAGAAAATTACTTCAATCCTCCTTTTAAGTTTTAATTTCAAAAATCAGGTGTTAATAATTTTTTTCCCTTTTTTAATCAAAAATCAAGTATACTAACTAGACCCTATCCCATCTCATACAACCCCACCTATCACGTGTTCCATTTAATCCCAAAATCATATCTCTAGTCTCTAGAACCCTGGCACACCGTTATCGCCAAAATTAGATGTGTATGGCCACAACCAACCTCTTTGTTAAGAATTATAAATTCTAATTATATTTCATCGAGAGTATTTAATGAGGAAAACGAAAAATAAACCCTTAAAAACTACGTCTTCTCCTATCACTGTAATAATTCACTATAATGCAAAAAGTTTACAAGAGAATCGAACATCTATCTTCTCTAACCTCTCTTTTCCCTTTTTGATGATAATCATAAAACCTAAGGACAACTCTCTATTTATAAGATAAATTAGGACAAAACAAAATTTTATAAGAATCTCAATTCTTTAATAGAATTTTATAAGAACGCAAATTCCTTAACAGTCCTTAATAATTTTTTTTTGTCTGGGGGGCTCCCCTAGTACCCACGAGAGGGGGCCTTTTGCCCTCCTTCCAACCCACGATGACCTCATTGTGGAGGTCGATTTGAGACCAGTTAAGCAAAGTGGGAATAATCAGATCCACAACTTAACAATCTCCCACTAGAAAAGACTAATTCACTATCAATAACTCTTGTACATCTATAACAACTCCTCATTCCTTAAAACATAAGTCCAACTGAACACTTGAGTTTCTCGATCGGAAGAGTCTTCATCAACATGTCGCCGAGTTGTAACTCTCCTGAATCTTCTCAAGTGTTAAGATCCCATCCTTCAAAGTCAATATGATGAAATGATAACGAACCTGTGTATGCTTTGTCCTTACATGATTAAAAAAATTCTTTGCTAACTGAATAGGACTTGCACTAAAAGGTAACATGTTTCTAGCTATGTTGTTATGTGTTTTTTGGGCTGCCTAATCTGTTGGTGTTGGGCCTGTGTTATAATCGGATCCCTTGCCCAAATGTAACTTTCTTGGTCTTATGATTTGACCCTACACTTGGCCAGATCCTCACCGTCTGATTATGACTCTTGATCTCTCTGCCTTAAGTGTTTTCTCGAGGTTTCATTTGGTTTAGACGGTTCAGTGCCTTTTGAGATATTCTCTCTCTGTGTTAGGGTTAATATTCTCTTATGCCATTTTCTGTAAATTTGTATAAATTTGAGTGATAAGGCAGGTACTGCACTTGTTATATAATTTGTAAAATTGTGTATATTCTGAGTGATTTGATACTAGAGAAATTGTGAAGAAATCTCTGATTTCTTCGTACATTGTAAATCTTCTTGATGATTTTAGTGGAACTAGAGCTTAATCCCTTTGTGTAGATGCTCAACGGGTGAGTAGGCCGAAGGCTGAACATCCGGACCCTTTGGGTGAAAAATCCTTATGTTCTTTATTTTTCTCGCGATTACTGGTTTGTTTATGTTCTTTGTGAATTTTGGGACCAACAAGTGGTATCATAGTACTTCATTAGTTAAGATCTGCTTTGGTGGTCGTTTTTTCAGAAACCCTAATTTTCAAAAATTGTTCGATTGTACAGATCTCACGATTTTTGAAACTCTTTGTGGTAAATAAACCTTTTGAAACTAAGTATTTTGTGATTCACCTTCTTTGAGTAAGATCTCCTAAAAAGATTCAAGTATTTCTTAGCGGATTTGTGTGTTTTCTGTAAAATCATTCTTGTTCTGGGTTATCTCTTTTGATCTGGTGTTTTTTACTGAGTTTGTGGTGTTCTTTATCTCACTCGGTACTGAGTTGTGGTGACTCGTTTGACTCATATTGAGTCGTGGTGAGTTGAGTTGACTCATTCATTTTCACTGAGTACTCACTGAGTCTGTGTGACTCGCTGCTTCCTGCATCCTATCTGAGGTTTCTCTCACCTGCTTCTGGTATTATCTAAAACCCCATTTTACTTACAGTATCCTGTGTCAATTTTGAAATCTGTTATTAAAGTAAGTGATCCTCTCTTACTTTCATTTGTCTAAGATCTCATTGAGGATCTGGGAATCTGAGGGAGTAGGGGAACAAAATGTTACCACCCCTTAAACACTTTCAAGATTGACAATTTTCTGATTGATATAATTGTCTCTGTTGATCGGTTGTTAATTCTAATAGAATTCTATATTTTTCTTGAAGTCCTCTCTCATACTGTTAATACTTGTAACATTCTGTGTGGTTTATTATTTGATCCATATATGTTTATCTTTAATCATGACTACTGCACATAAGTTTGAAGTAGAAGTTTGGAGGGGGACTGGGGATTTTTAGTTTACAGAGACAGAAAATGAGGGCTCTTTTATTACAACAGAGATGTGCTGCTACCATAGATGGGACTTGGCCACCTGAATTTAGTGTTTATAGAAGACAAGAATTAGATGAGATTGCATGGAGTTCCACCTTTCTTCACTTATCTGATACTAATGTTAGGAAAGTTGGGGAAACCACTAATACTCAGGGTCTATGGACTAAGTTAAAATCTCTCTATCTTGCTAAAAGTATGCCAAACAAATGTTATCTTCTAAGGCAATTTTACAATTTCAGATTTAATTAATCTTCCATACTAGAAGAAAATATTGATAAATTCACTAGACTTGTTTTAGAATTAACTAACTATGATGAGAAACTATCTGAAGATCAAGGAACAGAGAACTTGAACTAAAATCCGATTTCAAGGACTCTAAGTCTAATAAAGCATTGAATGTGAGGGGGAAATAAAATCAGAATAAGAAGGGTAATCAATGCAATTACAATTCTCATAAAAGAGATAAACCTCAATTTCCTACGTTCAGAAATCAGAACAAAAATCAATCTAAATCTAAATTACAACCTAGAAAATGCTATTACTGTGGGAAGACAAGACATCTAATCAAAGATTGTTTTAAAAAGATCTCTGATATGAAAGATAAACATAACTCTGATGGGTCTGCTGCTATTGCATGCAAAATTGAACATGATATTCAGGGGGTTGTCCTTGTTAACACCACTAATAGGAACCAAAATGAATGGGTTCTTGATTATAGCTGTACTTTCCATATGTGCCCTATAAGGGATTGGTTTATTGAACTTATTGACCAAGATGAGGGGCAAGTTCAAATGGGAAATGACATGAGTTGTCAGATAAAAGGTATAGAAAAATGAATCTTCAAATTGCTAATAACAAGATACTTGAACTTAATAAAGTCAGGTATGTTCCTGAACTGAGAAGGAATCTCATTTCCTTGGGGGTGAATTGGATGACGACTATGATATAAGAATCCACAAAAGTTTAATACATCTCCATCAAAATCATAGAGAAATAATTTGCCCAACATTAATGGTATCTATACCATGTATGCTGAGCCTTTAGTTGGATATAGCTCAACTGCTGTCAATTCTAAATCTGATAAATCTTTAATCTGGCACAAAAGACTTGGTCACATGTCTGAAAAGGTTTTAACCAATTTGAATAAACTTGGATATTTTGAAAAAGACAATTTTGAAAAACTCAACTTCTGTGAAGACTGTATTTTTGGAAAACAGAATAAACTTTCTTTTAAAACTGAAGTCCATAAATCTATTTCAATTCTGGACTACTTACATACGGATATGTGGGGTCCAGCATCTGTGAATACCCTGAGTGGTTTCAGATTCTACTTACTTATTGTAGATGACTTTTCAAGGAAAATATGGACTTTTCTTATAAAACATAAATCTGACACTTTTCAAAATTTTAAACAATAGAAATTGATGATTACGAATCAAACCAATAAGAAAATCAAAGCACTTTGGACTGACAATGGTTTTGAATTCTGCAATCTGAAATTTGATTCTTTTTGTAAGGAAAATGAAATTCTAAGGCATAGGACTATGACATACACTCCTCAGCAAAATGATATTGCTGAGATGATGAATATGACCTTATTGGAAAAGGTCGAGTGTATGATTCACAATTCTGGTCTTCCAAAATTCTT
>CAIGRP010090684.1:0-15400 GCA_903798385.1 Fraxinus cuspidata
TGAGAAGACATGTCATTATTGTAAGAAGAATGGTCATATCAAAGCTGATTGCTATGCCTTAGATAATAGTAATAAAGTTGCTGGTGCTACTGAGATAGAGAAGGAACATGTTAATACAGTGGAGGCTAATGTTGTGGAAGATAGGCAAAGTGAAGGAGAGTCTCTTGTGATTTCTGACATAGATTCCAAACCATATGAGGAATGAGTTCTTGAATCAACTTGCATTTTTCATATGTGTCCCAGCAAGATCTGGTGTTCAACTTATGAAAGAGTTTCGAGAGGTGCAGTTATTATGGAAAAAAATACCTTGCAAAATTTTCGAAGTTGGTAGATCCAGAATCAAAATATTCGATGGGGCTATCAAAACACTTACAGATAAGACATGTTCTAGAACTGAAGTTGAATATCATATCTTTGAGTGCACTTGACTCAAAACGTTATAAATACACCGATGAAGGTGGAGTTTTGAAGGTGACCCTGGGAGCTCTTGTTGTCATAAAGGGACATATAAGCTCTACACAATTGTACATTTTGCATGGTTCCACAGTAATAGAGGATGCAGTAATTTTTACTTCTTTTTAAACAGATAATGAAATTACAAAATTTTGGCATATGCGGCTGGGGCATATGAGTGAGAATGACATGACAGAGTTGAGTTGAGGGGGATTTCTTAAGGGGCAGAAGACCAGCAAATAAATATTTGCGAGCATTGTGTCTTTGGGAAACAGAAGAGAGTTAGATTCATGAAAGGAAGACACAATACGAAGGGAACACATGAACATATCCATTCAGATCTTTGGGGATTGGTCATGGTACTATCAAAAGAAGGCCATTATTACTTGTTGACAATGATTGATGATTTCTCCAGAAAAGTTTCGATATTTTTCTTGAAGCAGAAGAGTGATGTGTTTAATACCTTTAAGGAGTGGAAAATATTGGTAAAAGGAAGACTGAAAAGCATGTGAAACGTCTACGTACAGATAATAGGTTGGAGTTTTGTTTAGATGAATTCAATAGTTTCTGCAGAGCTGAAGGCATCTTGAGACACTGACAGTACCGGGAACTCCTAAACAGAATGATGTGGCAAAACAGATGAATAAAATTTTGATGGAAAAAGTTCGATGTATGTTTTCAAATTCAAAATTTCCTAAGACTTATTGGGTTGAAGCTGCTACTACAGCTTGTTTTCTGATTAATTTCTCACCCTCAACTGTCATCGATAAAAAGACATTAGAAGAGGTATGGTCTAGTAAACCTTCTTATTATTCTAATTTGAAGATTTTTGGTGTCCTACTTACGCTCATGTGGAAAATGAGAAGTTGGAGCCCAAGTCTAGAAAGTGCATCTTTCTTGTGAATAAATCAGGTGTTAAGGGATATAAATTGTAGTGTCATGAGACGAGAAATGTAGTTGTTAGTAGGGATGTTGTATTTGATAAACTTACTATGGTTCATGGTTTACCTCTTGAGGATTTGATAAAATTGAGTAGCAGAATCATTCAACTCAGATGGAGTTGGAAATTGGTTCAGATGAACAATTGGAAGTTGCAAAACATTACAGATCAGTGCAGTTCGAGGTTGACAGACAGTAATATCTTGTCTACTTTACATACACCACCAACGCCACACTATTTAATAGCCAAGGATAGACCTCGCATACATATTACACCTCCACAGAAGTATGGAAAAGCAGATTTAGTAGCATATGCATTGAGTGTGGCTAAAGATATTGAGTCTGCTAAGGACCTTGCTATATATTCAGAGGCAATCAGTTGCAAGGACTCTAGTAGATGGATGATTGCTATACAGGAGGAGATTGAGTCATTGAACAAAGATAACATTAGGACTTATATATTCAGAGGCAATCAGTTGCAATGATTCTAGCAGATAGATGATTGCTACGTAAGAGGAGATTGAGTCATTGAGCAAAAATAACCCTTGCGACTTGGTGAAATTACCTAGAGGTAAATAGGTTGTTCGCTACAGCCTAGAAATGGGTGTTCAAGAAAAAGGGAAGACACATTTGGGATTGAAGATGCTAGATATAAGGCTAGATATGAGGCAAATGGCTACAGTCATATTCCAGATGTTGACTTTACAGACGTGTTCTCACCAATTGTGAAACATAGTTCCATCCAGGCTTTACTTGGAATGGTAGCTAAGAATGACTTGGAGCTTGAGCAGATGGATGTCAAGATAGCATTCTTACATGGAGAACTTGAAGAGAGCATCTACATGAAACAATCAAAGGGGTTCATAGTCTCTGGGAAGAAGACCGTGTGTGCTTGTTGAAGAAGACCTTGTATAGACTAAAATAGTCACTGAGACAGTGGTATAAGATGTTTGATTCATTCATGACTACTTATGGTTTTTTTATATGTAATTATGATAGTCGTTTGTACTTCAGAAAGGAAGATAGTGGATCGACTACATATTTGTTATTATATATTGATGATATGCTCATAGCAGCGAAAGATAAAAGTTGTGCAAATGAAAATTGATTTTGATCATATTTCATTCATTTATGAGTTCTAATTCCATCCAATTGTTTCCTACTAATCTTCAAAGTATTTTCTTGTATCAGAATCAACTATTGAATTTGTAATTTGGTCATCAAACTTTGAATTTTGCCATTTACACCATTTTTCGCTTCCTTCTTTCAATTCCTCATCTAATCATTGAGTTTTACCTATATAACATAAAATACAACAATTTATGATATATTTTATCAAAAGAAATATCAAATATTATTATTTTAGACCCCGAATAAGTGTATGAAATACACTTATCAGCAAGGTATTTCGAGACTCCCTGGATCTTGTAGTTTTGGAGGTAATTTGTTCTGCAAGATGGCACTATACCCTTCATTTAACTTGATGGTCTCAAAATCTGTAAACTTTCTCTTTTTGGATAAGATCTCCTCCAGAAACTTTGTATAGTTGGGTATTTGAGATATAACTTCAATAAGTAGGATGTAGACATGAAGCTTCTTGAAGATGTCCAAGAACTTTGCAAACTGTTCTTCCAACTTCCTCTTTTGCAATCACCGTGGGAATGGTATTTGTGGAACATATTCTTTGTAGGAGTGGTTATCTTAAACTTTGGATCCTCTGATACTTTTTCTTTCTCTGATTCTATATTCTGCTCAGATTTCTCAAAGTACTCCTCGATCATGGAAGGCACATTTTTATTCACTACCACCTATCTCTCAAATGAAATTTCTGGAAGTTGAACTCCATTGCGTGTATTGATTGCTTCAATCTCCTCACTCTCTACAACTTTTACTGTCATTACCTGCTGTTTGGGATTTGTCTCAGTGTCGCTTGATAGTGCTCCTGTCTGTTTTCTGGAAGTGCCTTAGCTATTTATCCTATATGATTTTCCAAATTCTTGATGGTAGCTCTGAATTTGCAAAGTCTTATCTATTCTTTGTATGTGTTGTGTATAGAGCTTCGCCAATGCAGTAACAAGATCTTCTAATGAAGACTTCTTCTCATTCTGCTGAAAATCTGGCGGTGCAATTTGTAGTGGTACGGTCTGAGTACCCTGATTGTAGTTCCATTGGAAACCTAGATGATTCCTCCAGTCTGAGTAGTAAGTGTTAGGATTTTGAATGTGTAGTTGCCTTTGAAAATTCTGAATGCAATTTACATCATCCATTGTCTGAACAAAATGAGACCCTATATTACAATCAACACTTTTGTGGTTCCCTCTACAATGTTTGCATTTCGGTCTCACTGTTTGGGTTGCATTCATTTGATCCACCTTCTGTGCCAATGTTGTCAATTATGCTGAAATTGCTGTCAAAGAATCAACTTCGAATACCCAGCAGCTCTCATTCCACTTGTTATTTTAGTATGCCAAAGTGCACTGGTGAATGCCAGATCCTCCATGATTTGGCAGACTTGATTTGCGGTTTTTGTTGTGATAGAACCATCGCATGAAGAGTCTACATTAGCTCTGCTTATCAGATTCAGACCAATGTAAAAGTACTGTACTTGAACCTGAAGTCATTTCTACAATTCGTGTTTTGGCCATTGGTAGAGTAAACCCTTATATCATTCCCAAGACCCTGAATAACATTCTGAGTCCAGTTGTTGGAATGTTGTAATCTCGTCCTTTAGCTTTGCAATATTTTTCGGCGGGAAGTATTTTCTAAGGAATATAGTGATGCTTTGAAGTGGACAAGTGTCTAACCACTCTCTAACTGAGCTTCTTAATGTGTATGGGAAAAGTTCAAGTCCGATTGCTTCATTGGACACCCATGGATACTCAATAATTGCACATATGTCAACAAATCTAGATATATGAGCGATGAGATTCTCCGTAGCGCTCCCAAAGAATTGTAGCGTGTTTTGGAACATGTTGGTGGCATCAATCCTCAGGTGGAAGTTTACCTAATCAAATGCTATATATACTATGTTAGACTGGCTTTCCACAATTCGTTGAACCATATATTCACCCATGAGACTTGCATTTTCATTAGTTGCAGCCAAATTCGGTTGTGCTGCTTCTTGATTAGCCCTGATGACTACTTGAATCGGATTTTCCTCTGCCATGTCTTCCTCTTTATGTTTTTGGTGTCTTTCCATTTTTTGTCTTTTTCGAAAGTTGAATATTCGTTCGACTTCCAAGTCAAATTGAGCAAGATCACTGCCTCTCGAATTTCGCATACAAAGTCCTGAAAAATGAAGTAGGAAACACTATATTGTTTTTCTAATATAATAAATTAAAGTTAAAGTTAACTAAACTTATCAAAAACCATAGTTCCCGGCAACGGCGCTAAAAACTTGATTCGTTGAAAACCCGCAAGTAACGGGATCGTGAAACGTAATAAAGTAGTGAATAAAGTGTCGAACCTACGAGAACTACGTGTTTAATCGAGTTAAAATTAATTGCAACTTTAATCGAATATCAAACAAATTTTTTGATTTTTTTATATTAATCCCTAAATTATCAATTAAACCAATGAAAGTAAGTAAATGCGTTTTTCAAATATGTGAGATGCATTGTTAAGATATCGAATCTTTCTTGTTATTCCATTTTAAGTATAACAATTAAAGTAATAACTTGAAATCATTTATGTTGGTTAATGTTCCTAATTTAATTGAAAGCCTCTCTCGATTGCGATCAAATCTATTCCCCTCATATAACCCTTCTATCTATCGATGAAAGATCCAAACATGATCAATGCATTAAATGGTCTAGAACACCTATAGAAACCATATATATTATATAGTATAGATGTATATCTCTATCATTTATCGAACTTTACAATACTTATTATGTTTAGCTAAAAACCTATTATCTCTCTCGATAATAATAGATTCAAATAAATCATCTTAATTAGTTGCCAATTAAATGAAAAGTCGGTGAAAGCTATAATAAACATTCAAGAAAACTAATTGTCGAAATAATTAATTAATACCAAAAATCTCATAAAATGGGTTCATCTTATCATAATAATGTATAAAACTAGCCCAACATATCGAAATTACAAGAAATCATATTTAAGTAAAAAGACATAACCCATTTTTTTGATAAATTGAGAAGATGTAGATGAATTTTGAAATCTTGAATCTCTTTAATTGTTTCTTGATGAATCTCCACTTGCTCATTCTCTTCTTTGCCGAAAAAAATCAAGTTTCCTTCAATTCTCTCACAAAAATTATGAATTTTCCTCATTTGATGATAATAATTGATGAATATTGGAGTATGATATGTATATGAGAGGTCTCCAATATGTATCCTATGTTAGGTATTTGTAGGAATAGAAAATTGGTTGAAAATTACGTTCAAATTGGTTTCCAAAAGAGTTCTAATCGAATAAGAAAAGTTGCATTCGCGAGCGGATTTTTTATCTCCGAACAGCAGTCGGTATTTTGGCCATAAATTTCTTTCCCGATATTCGATTGAGGTAATTCAAAGTGATTTGAAATGATAACTAAAAGAGATACAACATTTATAGAAATCAAAGTTTTCCAATTCGGACGTTTACTATGCCTAAAATGGATCTTAATCTTTGACTATAATTTTGGAATATAACTTGTGTGATTGTAAATTAATTTTGATAATATTTTGATCAGGCCCGTTTTCATTTTTGACACGATTTTGGACTCATATTCTTCTACAACTTATTCTCTAAGGTTTATATATATGTGTGTGTGTGCGCGCGCGCGCGCGAGCGCCACAACTTGTATAGAAATTAAAACAACAGAGAAAGATTCATACAACATCTTGAGAGCTTTAGATTGAGTGCATTGAGATCTTTTAAACACAATTGCTACTTATTATAGTGGATTTCTCGTCTGTCTGTGGCTTTTTCCCATATTGAATTTTCGCATAAATTTTGATGTTTATTTTCTTGTTGTTTATTTCATTATCGTCATTATCTTACGTTCCAAACTCATAACAAGTGGTATCATAGCAATTCTGATATCTTGTTTGTTTCTTAACAAACATAATCAAATTGAGTCCAATGCTACTATTGTAGGCACAAAATTCGAAATTATACATGCCGTGGCCGTCTATTATCAAAGGTGGAGCTAGGAAGGATAATTTTTTGTTCACTGTATTAATACATAAAAAAATTATTCCATATGATATAAAAAAAATATCTTTCATATAAAAAAATAAATGGGCTTGGACAGCTCTGGTGTCACGTACCTAGATTGCTCCTCTCCCCATACGACACGGCTAGGTTTCTAATAACACGCTTATGGACTATATTGTCGAATAATTACATTAATAGTTTCATTATGTGCAAGTATTATCTAGCATCCTACTCATAAACGTGTGTATATACTAATTGTTTCAAGTTTGCAGGCTTAAGAATGAAGAGAAGATGGCCTTAAAGTGTGAAATTTCAAGGCCCAACTTGCGATCCGTGAAACATGGGCTAAAGCACAGGGCTATCCTCATCCCTTCCCTGTCTATAATGATGAAATAATCAAGAACGAACATTAGATTTAGGTTGTACTTTCTGTACATTTCCCAATATAGCAACTATAAAAAAAATTGAACCTAGAAGAGTATATATGGTCAATAATAACTCACAAAATGTAGTAGGAATAGATTGTATTGTCATAAGAATGCATGATAGCATTATCAGACATATTCCTATCGTGAGATAAGTACCAATTCTTAAAAGAAATCTAATAACCTTGTATTCTAGAAGATGAGGGTCATGTGTTCAAATATTGACTTACTCTTAAAATCATTAAAGGCACAATGGTTGTAATGAAGGGACCTAAAATGAATGGGTTGTATTACTTGCTAGGTGCAGTAGTGACTGCCCAAGATTCAAGTCTATTTTAAGCTAATGAATATACATCTCAATTATGGCATAAAAAAGTTTGAGCACATTGAGAATAATATGTCGATTCTTTAAGTAGTCATAAATTACTTGGAAAAGATCATATATCAACTTTGAAAATACTAATTTGCAAGATTATGAATTAGTAACGGGTGGGGATAGAAGACACATTAAACATAATTTGAAGTACAATTTCTCAAGTTTAATAGAATTTGTAAATGTTTCAGGTGAAGTCGTTGAATGAACTTAACTTTCTTCTTGTGAAAAAGCTATTAATTGTAATAAGTCAGAAAACTAGAAAAGGGCCATAAAAGGAAAAAAATGCAGTCCTTAATTCAAAGTGAAACTTCAAAATTGTTAGTAGAACCAGTAAATCAAAAGGTGTTTCAATGTAAATGGATTTACATAGTTAAAGAGGAAACCGCTCAATTTGATCCTATAAGATAGAAAGCCGAGGGCCTTTAGTCAGAGAGGGATTGATTACAATTAGGCATTATCTCTTGTAATCAAATATAATACAATTAGAGTGCGTCTGATTGTCAATATTTTTAATGAAAAATGTGTTTTTTCCACCTAATTTTTTACTTTGTGTTGTTTGGTTGACAACTTTTCACAAAAATATTTTACAACTTTTGGTCACGTGACCATATTTTCCTTGAAAACAAAGAAAATATTTTCTTTAGGGAGATGCGAATTTTATTTTCCATGTAATTCATTCTTTCTTTTTGTCACTCATCTATCCCATCTTTCCTATCTACCAACCAATAAAAAATGAACAAATATAATATTTTCTATATTAAAAATTAAATCAATTAAATACATTTATTTAATAATTTCCACACAAATAAGTTTCAGGTAATTGAATTACTTAGAATTTATTTTCTTTTCATGAAAATTTCATACCCGCAATCAAACGTACCATGAATTTACTCTCAGATTTAGTATTTAAGTCAATTTGGAAGTGAATCTTTTAGATGTAAAAACTACTTCTAATCACGCGGAGTTAGATGAAGTCAGTTATATTTTATTAGTAAGAGTTAAACGTACATCCACGTCATTTTAAAATACTTTATAAGTTCCGTAAAAGTTATTATTTGATACCAAATTGATGAGATAATTTGATGAGTTTCAAGTGAACTAAAAAATAAATTTAAAATAGAAATTTAAGAGAAGAAAATTGTACTCTCAAAATTCAATTTATATGATTTACTAAAATTTATAATATAAATTTAACAAAAGAAAATCATACTCTCAAAACTCAGTGTCTATGATTCAGATGTTTGTAATGATAAAATACTACAGATGAGCAACCTTCTTATAATATTACATTTGATAAATAAGAATTAATTGCTAATACATGAATAGAAATAAATTCATTTATAATAACTCTAAATTCATTAAATCAAGATTTATTGAGTTCAGATTAGAGTGAATGTTAATTAATAGAGAATTAATAACATGAAATTCATATATGACAAAATTTTGTAGTATTTTATTACATATAAAACAACAAAAAATAAGGTATTATTAAAATAATTGAATTGTAGTAAGGTTAAATTTGTCCAAAAAAAATTATTTTCACTTGATGAGATATTTAATATATTATTATTTATATTAGATTTGATAGATAAGAATTAATTGTTAATACGTGAACTTAAATACCTATTAAAATTTTTAGATACATGAATAGAAATAATTCGTTTATAATAACTCAAGATTCATATATATCAAGATTCATCAAATCAAGATTGAAGTAAATGTTAATTAATTGAGAATTAATAATACAAAATTAATACATGACAATAATTTTTTAATATTTATTAAATATTGAAAAAAAAAGAATTTATTGTAATAATTAAATTGTAGTATGGTTAAAATCGTTTAAAAATGATTTTTTTTTTCATTTGATGTGATATTATTATTATTATTATTGGGCTACTATTTGACAATTGGGCCATCTTATAAATTAATATGTTGAAACCCAATGACATTATTTTAGTTGTTAACCCGATTTGTGTTTCATGTACAAATCTCATGGTTTTGAAAATGCGAGGGCATAAAATATCGATTTGGATTATTTTATTCTCAAAAGTCGGAACCTACTTTAGTAGGATATGCAGATGCAGGTTATCTCTCCAACACACATAAAGCTAAATTACAAACATGATACGTGTTTATATGTGGAGGAACAACTACATCATGAAGATCTGTGAAGCAATCATTGACAAAAATATCCTCAAATCATTCTAAAATTATTGCAATCCATGAAGCAAGTCGAGAACGTCTATGGTTGAGGAACATGACCCATCATATCCAAGTACCATGCGGATTAATTTCAACAAAAGATAATCCAACAATTTTGTATGAAAATAATACTGCTTGAATTGCACAACTCTAATGAGATTATATCAAAGGTGATAGAACGAAACATATTTCTCCAAAATTCTTTCATACACATGACTTTCAAAAAAATGATGACATCAATATTCAACAAATTCGTTCAAGTGACAATGTGGTTGATTTATTTACAAAAACACTGTCACATCTACATTCAAGAAATTGGTTCACAAGATTGGAATGCGTCGACTCAAAGATTTTCAGTGATCAACATCAAGGAGAGTAGTTGTACTCTTTTTCCTTCACTAAGGTTTTATTCCACTGCGTTTTTCTAACAAAGTTTTAATGAGACATCATTTATCTTTAATACTCCAAAATAACTATACTATTTTTCCTTCGTTTGTTTTTTTTTTCCCCCATTAGATTTTTATCAAACAAAGTTTTAACGAGACATATGTTTTGTAATGTGTCATTCGAGGGGGGTCTTGTAAATGGTAAGTATTGATAAATAACAATTGTACCTTGGCAACCCTATGAATTATTACCATATGTATCCCTAATCATGTCCTATAAATACAAGACTTTGATTCTCATTATAAGACACACAAGTCTATTGGCTTTCATTGTCTCTTCTATTTTTCTCTCTTTTCATAAAACTATTTTAGCAAGATTCAGCCCATTTTTGTAATTGAAAAAATAAACAAATTGAGCTCAACAAATATTAAATTAGTCCAAATCATACAAGTCCATGAATTATATATAGCAATGTGTAGGATTTTTCCATTTATATAATCAAAAATAAAAAACAATGTTTTTTTTATATAAAATTGCAAATTATCTACATCGAGCCTAAGCCCCCTTCTTCGATCTTCTTCTAGTTGTATTGGCAAGTGATGCTAGTAATGATCAATTTAAAATTGTTAATGGTTACGATGATGAGAATGTTGAAATATTATTATCTACAAGGGGTAATAGAAATTCTCGAGTTAAAATAAGAGAGTCCAATAAAAATGATTTTGCATCAGATAACACGAAAGATGACTTGGATGAAGAAGATGAGATTTAATTGGAATCTAATGAATATTAGGCAAGATTTAGGATTTTTTTTAAAGTCGATGTTCGTGTCTAATTGAATTGTAGGTATTGATTAACAAGTAATTATAGTATTTATGATTTTGAGTAATATATTTTTGTTGAGAATTTGGAAAATATGTATAATTATGATTTTGAATATATATATTGAAAATTTGAATACGTCACTATCCCTAGGAATTCTCATTCCAAGGATTTATTTTCCAACTCCTAAGTTCTTTGTAAGCTCTAATGACCAAAATTTAATCTCAAACATGTTTATGAATTTATATTGTTGTAAATTTCTATTAAGGAATTGAAATCCTTATATAATTTAGTTTTGCCCTAATTTATTTTATAAATAAGGAGTCATAATTAAACTTTATTATTTTCTGCGAAAAAGGAGAAAGAGAGATTAAAAAAGATAGGAGTGCAAATTTCTCTTGTAATTTTTTTTATCATAGTAAATTACTGTAGTACAGGAGAGGACGTAGTCTCACATTATGTGTTCTTGATATTTTTTTCTCAATTGATTGCTCTTTGTGGAATATAATTAGGATTCATAACTTAAAAAATGCAACGACCTTGGTAATTCTCTTACCGTTGCAGTGTCACAAAATGATAAATCTAAAATTTGACATAAATGATTAGGTCATGTAAATGATAAAAGTCTATGACATTTGAGAAAATAAGAGTTTTTCAATTCACAAAAAATTGTAAAGTTATTTTATGTGAGCAATGCATAATGTGAACCAGAAATTGGTTTTTGTACTCTTTCAAATGAAAAACGAAAAAACGGATTTTATGCAAAGTTTTTGATAGGAAAATGATGAATATAATGTTATGCTATGATTATATATCATTAGGATAAACAAATGGTCGTCCCAATGTCTAATTTATAGAGAAGGAAATGTTGTGACAGAAGTTTCGCGCCCCAAACTCAACAACTTTTGTCAAGAGTCACAGCATTTGTTGTCGCTAGCCGTCGCCCTTGCATCGCTCGAGCGTCAGAATCATGGACTGTGTCGCTCTTCTATCGTTAGCATATTGCTCGAGCGACAACTTTCTCGCTCGAGTGCTAGGCGAGCGACTAAGCTGGTCAAATTTTTAGCCAATTTTCTCTTTTTTTCTTCCAACTTTAGTCTGTAATTTCTCATTCACTCGAAAGGTTTGGAGATTCCAAATATATCACGACAATCTAATTGATTAGTAGAACTAGTCTATTTATTTTCATGATTTGCTATCGGATCTCGTCCGAATATTTGATCGAAATTGACACGTAAGTCACTTTTTCATGATTTTATACTTAACAAATTTCAACAATCCCCCACGTGAATGGAAATTCCACAATATGCAATCCAAAAATACAAATGACATGCAAACTCTAACAAACGAGTACATACAACAATTTATAGCATCAGGATATGTTACCTATGACTTTGAACCTTCCTTAGTTGAATACAATCGAATTTTCTAAGTTAATTGGTGAACGCAATGTTTTGAACCATTCAGTCATTCGTGTAAATCAAAAAAACTGTACCAACACCATAACACATCTAATCATTTTGGTTCTCATGGTTGTGTTCATTTTGACCATGAACAATTCTTGATTTCATAAGTACTTTAAGAGAATTTAAGCCTCAAATTCTCGTAGAAGCGACCTCACTTCACATTTATATAGGTGATCTCCCATATCTCTTGTCTACTTCTAATTATAGGAATCATTAAAAGTATACACTTATCTTTGAACACTTTTTATTCCAACACTTTAGGTTTGTAGGAATTGGAGTAAGTGCTTTATACTGAATCTTTTATAACTTAGTTGTCTCATTGATCCAAGATTTTTGAGATCTCCAATTTCCGCTATGTTGATTCCATTCGATAGGCTTTAGGCTCATTCTACTAGAAAGATGGTATACTTAATCTCTAGTTAATCCTTTCATCAAAGGATTCACTATGTTTTCTTTGATTTGACATGGTTAATCAAGATTATACCATTAGATATCAAATGTTTAATGGTATTGTGTCTCCAAGGAATATGTCGAGATTTACAATTATACATACTATTTTGTGCCCTAACAATTGTCAATTGATTATCACAGTGTATATTAATTACAAGTACCGATTTTTCCCAATATGGAATATCATTGAGAAAATTATGAAGTCATTCTGCTTCTTTTCTAATTTTATATAAATCAATAAACTCAGATTCCATCATGGATCGAGCTATACAAGTTTTCTTAGATGATTTATAGGACACAACTCTATCTCTTGGTAAACATATAACCACTTATAGACTTTGAATCATTTGTGTCAAATATCCAATTTGCATCGGTATTTCCTTCTAACACTGCAGGATATCTTGAGTAGTGTAATCTGTAACTAATCATGTGTCTTAAGTATTTAAGAACTTAGACTAAAGCTTTCCAATGGTCATTACTTGGATTACTTGTAAATCTACTCAACTTGTTAACTGCATATGCAATATAAGGACCCGTGCACTTGGTAATATACATCAATCTGCCTATAACGCGTGAATATTCTAACTGAGATACAAGATCACCCGTTTTTTTTTACTAAGTGTAAACTTAAGTCAACTGATATTTTAACTGGTTTATCATCATACACCTTAAATTTTTTAAGTATAACCTTAATGTAGTGTGATTGAGACAATGACAAATCATCACATGTCATAGAGATTTTAATTCCTAAAATCACATCACCTACTCCCATATTTTTCATGTCAAAAGTTTTATCAACATTTTCTTGGTCGAGATAATAATATTCGAATTATTTCCCATGATTAGTATATCATCGATATATAGACATACGATTACGTATCTGTTAGGTGTGGTTTTGATGTAAACACATTTGACACATTCATTAAATTTGAAACCGTTTGACAACATAACTTTGTCAAATTTTTCATGTCATTGTTTTTGTGCTTGTTTTAATTCATACAACGATTTTACAAGTGTACACACCTTATTCTCATTTCCCGAAGCAACAAGACCTTCAGGTTGTTTTAAATATATTTCTTCTTCCAATTCACCATTCAGAAATGCATTCTTGACATCCATTTGATGTATTTCAAGATTATGCAATGCAGCAATAACAATTAATAACGTATAGACGTGGTTCTTATAACATGTGAATATGTATCGAAGAAATCTAGTCCTTCATTTTTTTTATATAATTGGTTGATACGACGAGAACGTCAAGGAGTATAACCTGCAATTCTTGAACTGACTAATGACCATTCTTGAATCTATCATTTTGTAGTTTAAAAATTTTCTCACAATGAACTTCTTAGTTTCGTTGTCTCAATCTTGTATTTCTTTTTCAAGAATTCCCATAGTTCCTTTGCACATTTCATAGTACTATACACTATATAACGTGTTATCCAATCTATTCAAAATGTAGTTTTTGTATAAGAAGTCAGAATATTTCTAAGCATCCAATGAAATCAATGATGCCCTATTATTTTTCCCTTCTTGTACGGCGGTAACTTCTTCTTTTAAGAGTTTTGCCAAGTTTGAATTATTTCTTGAAATCAACCCCACTAAACTTCTACGATTTCTCTCCATGTGGAATGAAATTAGTATGAACGGTGGAAGGGGCTACCACAACTAGAGGAATCACAACGGTAGGAGCCACGTTTGGTAATATTCCTTCCGAAATTCCCACATATCATTCGAAGAAATGTCGGTATTGATAACCATATTTAATTCTGTTTACACAAAGCAGAAGATAAACTAAAATCAAAATTTGAGAAGGAACATAAGAAGTTAAACCGAAGCGAAATCAGTTTAACCGAATACAATTCAAGAGTAAAGTTATCACTCAAACCAAGTTCGAGTTAGGAATATTGGAAAAGGATATATTGAGTGATGACATTAAACCAAAAATCAACTTATCAATCCTTACCAAAATAAATTGGACAGAATAACAGTAAGAATATAAGTAAAAACTCCAAAGAAAGAATGTAACGTCAAACGAAGTGTTTGCAAAGTCGAGGTAAAAGTTAAACTCTTTGTCCTTAAGTTGTATTTGCCCCTCAACGGTGCCTACTGATGATGGCAATCAACTTCCAAGATACAATGACAAACTTCTTGTGTTAGCAGCACTTTAAAATACAAGAACAACGAACCATAAATTGATTTTTGTACTCTTTCAAATGAAAAATGGAAAAGACAGATTTTATGCAGAATTCTGGCTAGAAAAATGATGAATATAATGATATGTTGTGATTGCATATCAGTAGGATGAACAAATGGATGTCTCAATGGTCTAATTTGTAGAAAATGAAATATTGTGAGTGAAGTGCTGCATCCTAAATTCAGCAACTTTTGCCCAGGGTCGCGTCTCTCTTGCGTCGCTTGAGCGTTAGAAACAGAGATTCTGTCGCTCGAGCGACAACCTTCTCACTCGAGCACTAGACGAGCGACGAAGTTGGTCAAATTTCCAGCCAGTTTCCTCTCTTTTTCTTCCAATTTTAGACTGTAATTTCTCATTTACCTGGAATTGATTTGAAGATTCCAAATATACCACGACAATCTACTCGACGAGTAGAATAAGTTGGTCTATTTATTTCCATAATTTAACTATCGGATCACGTCCGAATTTTCGATGAAGTTGACACGTAAGTCACTTTTTCATGATTTTATACTTAACCAAT
>CAIGRP010090695.1:0-44251 GCA_903798385.1 Fraxinus cuspidata
TTCGCTTCAACCCTAAATCGCCGACTGTAAACCAAACCATATGGATTCGACCACTTCTTCCTTTGAAAGTGCATAAATGACGCATCGGATAACAACGAAGGCCTTCTGGTTGGTCTGGGCATGTTCTGCTCATTCTTCATCACTTCAGACGGCGGCGCGTGGCCCTCACGCGCCGGCATGGCCGCCGTCGGAGCGGCGCGTGGACCGTCGAACCTCTTCCCCAAAGGTGGAATTGTCTGCTCTTCCCACCGGTCAGGCGCGTCTGCCGGAAAAATGACCGGAACTTGGTGGATCTGAGTATTGAACCCCGGTCGCACCAAATGTTTCGGCCAACTCCCACCTCCTTTTCCGTCGCCTAAAGCCCCCGACTCCACCCAGAACCTCTCGCCTGAGGTTTCTGCTCCATTCCGAGCGGCGGAGCTAGGGTTTCCACCTAGGGCCGCCGCCTGTGCGTGTGTNCCCCGGTCGCACCAAATGTTTCGGCCAACTCCCACCTCCTTTTCCGTCGCCTAAAGCCCCCGCTTCCTCCCAGAACCTCTCGCCTGGGGTTTCTGCTCCATTCGGAGCGGCAGTGTTAGGGTTTCCACCTAGGGCCACCGCCTGTGCGTGTGTGTTGGCCGGACTGGTCAACATTTTGTGGCGTGAGGCCGGTAGGGATAGGTTCGCCGGTCGGAGCCTCGTTGCCGTCGCCGGCGACGACCAGGCGTGGGGTGGTGGGTTGGTTGGGTGGTGGTTGGTGGTTGGATTTTGAGGGATCCATAAGACGAGAACTCGTTTCATTCAACACGAATAAGTAATTGTCAAAGTGAAATCGCGATATTATTTGAAAAATCACTTCCAATGAGGCATATTAGAAAACACGCTCATAGTAGCATAATGATTCAGTTGATACTCCCATATAAAAAGAAAAAGATACCTTTAAACGATACTAGATTGCCATTCTGGTCAAAAACCATCCGGTTAGATACAATTTTAGCATTCTTAAAAGACCTATGAAGTTTCTGCCTTAGCACCTGATAAAAGAGGAGTCAGACATAAGCAGCGGGAAATTAGATTTTTTCATGAGATTAAACATCTAATATGAATCAAATAAGACCATCAAAGTTCCAAAAGCTCGCCTCTTCTATTATATCTGCAAGGCCAGCAGAAAATATGAGGACAGGGACATTGCTCTTCTGCAAGTAATAAGAGTAAAAATGTAAACTGGGTCCCTTGTTAAAAGACCAGTGGTATTTTCTATTACAGCAGAATTTAGACATCATTGTATTAACTTGAATTTCCAGAAACTTCGTACCACAAATAAAATGCGCCATACTGCTACAAACCCACCTAATTTGCATTTTCCTCAATATAGTCCCATAGCACCCATTCTGACACGTAAATGAGAAGCCCCAGAAGTGTAGATAATGTTTACCTCCAAAAGTTCAAAAAGTTCAACGACTCCATCCCTGAATGCAATCCTAGAGTTAGCCACAGAACTCTTTATAGCACCATATGTGAGTCCTCCCTCAATAAGAAGACCATGAGTTTTCTCCCACCTGTTATATAGTATCAAACACTAAGAGCTACTTGAGAGCCAAACACAATTTGTTTAGAAAATGGTTAATTCACATACCACTCTTCCATGAGTTTGGCTTTCTCATCAATCGGAATTGTTGGGTCAATTTCTAATGGATGATAATATTCGTATAATTTCTGCCTCTTGGCATCATACTCTGGATTCCCCTGTTGCAAAAGGCCGTGACTACCTACATATTTTTATTTTAATATAAGTCAGTAATTTGATTCCATAAATGGAGTAAAAATAATGAACGAGCCTTTCAGTATATGCCTGCATTTGATACTACAGAAATAGAATTGAATTACATGAAAAAAGAGAACTATCACAAAGTGTAGAGCAATAACATACTATGCCCTCGCTGACCTTCGACCCAATACTTGGTTAGTGTAGCATCAAAATCTGCAATAACCTATCATTTTGAAGGAGAACATATGCTAAATAGTATATACATGATCAAGATGAAAAATAAAAGGAATTTTAATTTTACCACAACTTTTCAACCATACATTTCAAAAATTTCTATCAAAATCTACTAATAATCTAATTTTAATCCCCACCAAACACAATCTCAATAACTTCATGCCCATTAGAATTTTACTGTTATTCAAGTTTTATTTGAAGTCCTCAGTCATTAGATATGTACTAGAAATAATTAATAATTAGTTCCCTACTTTAGACCATAATCCTCGTTTTAGAAGGATAAATATTTTGGGTCTACAAATACTTGTTTAATCACTTTATTTAGTAGAAATGGTCATTATAAAGAATTGATATTATGTTGAGTGATTTTGCCTCACCCATGAGGCAGTAAAGTATTCCTCTCTCTTCTTCTTTCATCAGTTTAAGTGCTCTCGGCTAAATACAGCACCCAATAGTATTGCAGTCGTCCCGATCATAATCCATCCAACATTTGTCATATTCCATTAAAGCTAAATATTTCCTCTTTGTATTTGTCCTATGTTTGACAAACTGAGCATAGAATGTTCTTAGTTGTTCTGCTGCCTAAAATCAAACATTGTGTCATATTTTAGGAGATAGACACCCAATGGCTTATAGTACAACAGGCCTTCATGTAGGCAAGGCATCAATATAGGAATTGTGCTATCAAATACAAGCAACCAACATATATGTCCACAAAGAACTATGTTAATACAAAAGCATGCCTGCAGCCCAGAAAACAAAAATAGGACTCAGAACATGGAACATTTTAGATATTCCATTCACATCAATAAAATTACATGAAGTCAGTCCTCCTCATCCTTGCCCATTAACAGAATAAGAACTAATTTATATCTCTACTCCGTGTTGATTTTTCTGTTTTATCAAAACTTAAAATTTAGATGTACCTTTCATTTGATGCTGGGACTTCGTATCATTCATTTGAGGCTGGGACTTTGAAACTAAGTCCAATTGTCGTAAATGCAGGACATGTTGTATGAACAACTCAGGGGCAGAGCCAGAGATAAAATTCAATGGGGGCAAGATTTGACGTAAGATAAAAATTATAAAATATGGTAATTATGCACCAAGATTAAAAATGTTATACTTTTTGTTTTATTACATTGCAATTATTTCGTACGAGCGTTAAAACTTCGAAAATGTATTATAATGATCTCACTATCAATATCAATGAATATACCCTTCTTAGCCCCCATTATTCTATAAATTATAATTCATATTTCTCTCTTTTCTCATCTACAACACGTTCTCAAATAAAATAATATTACAAGTAAATCCAAAAACTTTTCCTTCTTTTTTAACTACACATTTTCCGAAAAAATTACCATTCCTCTCATTATATTATGCAATAACAGAGGCCAAACGGGCGCTTAATATAAATGACCAAACTGTCAATCTTCCACTAATCTCCAATAAAAAAATTACAACATTGTTTTTCAGACTATCCCTCACACTTTTATCATCAATCATTATTTCTTTCATTCTTTGGGTTTCTTAATGATAAAAACCTTCCAAAAAATCTATTAAGTTGCTATTTTGAATATAAATTTGTAGCAATTTCGACACTTCCAGTAAGCTAAAAAATAAATAGATAATAGAAAAAAGAAAACTAATTAAAAATAGAAAATGAGTCATCTTCTTCAAGCCCCACCACCCCCACCCACTCACCACCCAACCCAATATGAGTTTTATTCTTAAACAAACTATAGAAATCAACAGATAAACAATTACGATGGTCATGCTTAGAATTTTGAATTAACATAACGTGTTAGGTTTAAGCATGGTTAAAAAGGCTTGAGGCGGTGGCAAAAGTATTTTCCAATTGAACCATGTTCCTTAAGATCTTCTTTTGTAACAACTTGCTTCCGAATTCCATAAAACATTTCTCTCTTTCTTTTAGAAAAAAAAAAATTTTAAAACAATTTTCAAGAAAAATGTTTAATCTGACAAAATACTGAAAGTGCAACATAAAATGTAACATTAGTTGCTAGGTAAAAGAAATACAATTAAACATTACAGCAGCATTCCAACTAAACTCTGTATATATTTTTTTTCTTGGAAAAGGTTACTCTTTTTATCAAATTGTTTCTTGGAGTTCGCGCAACAAGCAAAATACGTAATAATTACCCCCAATTACTCAGCAATAGATCTCAACATTTATCAATTTGAACAATTAGGCCATACTATAAAGAATCAAAATTTCCATAAAAGTAATAGTAGCGAGAGAACCTGAAGCTTCGCAGGACCGTCGAGTCGAATATACGATATTTTCCTTTGCAGTAATTCAGGGTCCCCCACCATTACTTCTGCGCCATCGGCCACAACTTGTTCCATATTTTCAGGTTGATTTATGTTCTTACTCTCACCACCGCACCAAACCCTACAGGTATTTCTGTTATGCAGTATCTCTGTTAATCTTAAGAGTCGATCGTCGAATAACAATCATAAAGATCCATCATCATGCAAATGCAGGTATGTGCTGCGTATAATTTATGCATATACTGACCTGAATTTGAGGTGAGAGAAAATAAAGCGAGGCAGAGGCTTGAAAATGCCAGTCCATATGGGAAGGAAGGTACAAATACAACTCATGAGAGGGAGGAGAGAGAGGACGCGCACTCTTTGCCACCGCATGGGCAATTGGAGTATGGGGATGGGATGTTTGGGTCGGTTCCGGGTTCGGATCCGATTGCCCAAGCTCAGCTTCGGCGTATCAGCGAAACCTTTTGGCGCGCCGTTTAGAGCGGATAAGGATTAAAATAATTTTATTTAATTTTAATTCAGTGTTTGGTTCAATTATTATTCAGACAAAATTAGCGTGGGGGGTATTTATCCTCATTTACTAAACCTATTATTCAAATTAATACGCTATGCAAGGCTGAGTTTAGGTCGTATTATTTGTTCACCTATTTATAAATTAAGAAAAAAATAGTCAAATTAAATTACATAGATTTACTTACAAGAAAATAAGATAAAGAATTTCACTTGCAAGTAAAAAATTACTTATAAACAAATAATAATTATTAAGTAAAAAAATACTTATAATTATAAAATTCATTTTTAAATGAAAAACTCATAAATGAGTAAAACAATTAATAATGAGTAAAAAAAACTTGTACAGAAGTAAAAATAATAATTTATAAAATACAATTTTGGTGTATGAGTAAAAAAATACTTAATAAGTTACAAAAATGCTTATATAAGAAGAAAAATATTTAGAAGTTGAAAAAGAATTGTATAACTAACACATTTACTCATTAGTAATTAATTACTTACAAGACAATTCATTTACTATGTAAAACAAATTTCCAATAAGTAAAACATACAATTCATAATTAAAAAATGTGTTGTGCTATGTGTACATAAGTGTACCCATAGGGGTGTCCATTATGGACACCTGATGCCCTCCATGTTGTAGTCGGCGTCCCCCAATAGGGGGCGCCGAGTATCCACTATGGACACCCCTATCAGCACACTTATATACAAATAATATTTTTCTTTTAAAAAAATCAATTATAAGTGAAGTTATAGTATATGTAAAAAAGTCACTTATAAATTAAAAAATACTTTGTATAAAAAATTGCTCCTGCGTTTAAAATATTACATGTAATTAAAAACTCACATATAAAATACGTACTAAAAAATCGCTTATACTTTAAATATTCACTTATAAGTACATCATTTAAGTATAAAAATTAAAAATAGTTAAAATTTTTTTTCACTTATATATAGATAATTTACTTATGAGTAAAAAATTCTCTCTACACCCCAATAATTTCTTTGAACTCAATCCAACATTTTGGATGGAAACGGTTATCATATGTAAGATGTGTTGTTTAAAGGAATGTCGATGACAAAAATTCAACCAAATATTCTTTTTACAACACAAGTGATAAATGAGTAAATGTTATAGATATTTAGTAAAATTAAAATGTAGTGCAACTGTAAAAAGAAATGTAGGAGAAAATAAATACCCACCTAATTCAGTGAAAAACAAAAACAAAAACAAAAACAAAAACAAAAACAAATGAAGAAAAAGAGACAATATTTAAAAGTGGTTCGACAATTTGTCGATAAAACTCGACGTACACAGCACCTTCGTTCGTATCATTTTTTTCTTCTAATTTGAGTAAATCTCAACGAAAACAATTTACGCCCCAAATTGGATTGTAAGTAACGCAGGATAAATGGTTACGCCCCTTGAACTACATTGCCAACCTTTTCATTTTCCTTTCCAAAACTTAAAAATATTATTAACTGCTACAAATACCTCATTTTGTTACTTGAAATTCTGTTCGTGCCTTTCATAGTCTCATTTTTTGTATGGTTTTGTGCTATTTTTATTTTAATTTGCGTAGGGCCGTGGGTCGAGGGAATTAGATCAGACCCCCCGACCTCTTCTAGTTCATAAAATGCATATGGTTTTTACAAGAAAGCAACTTTTTCGTCGAGAAAACAAATCTTGTTTCATGGACAAAGCAGATTTTGACTTTGACTTAATCAACCATACAAGGCATTCATGGAGGGTCCAGCAACTGTTCCTCTTATGCACAAAAGGGTACTTTACCTCACATCCTCTTATGCACAGAAGGGTACTTTACTTCACATGCAATGTCTCATTTTACTGTGCGTTAGGCTTAAAGGTTGTTGATGAGAATTCTTCAAATCTTGCACCAAATTTCAAATAACATTTAAACTTCTTCTTCTTCTTCTTCTTCTTCTTCTTCTTCTATTAGGCAATTCATAGTGTACTAGTTTTGAAGTTTTAGTTTCAAGATTATGTTAAGTTGTTTTATTGTTTTTGTGATAATGTGAGAGTAAAAATCATTGCTCGAACTCCTAGTGAAAATGTAATTGGACTACTAATTAATTTATTTTATTTCTTAAATACTTATATTGCATCGTATTAATTTGTTACACTTTTGCTTAAGTATGAAAATGACTTATAAAAGGACACTTGTACATTTCTTAAGATATCAATACAATTAATCACCTCAACCATTTTAACACGAAAAGTTTGTCTCCAAGTTTTAGCTGAATTGAACGGCATTGACTTGAAACATGTTTGTGGAATAAGAGAATCGATAATTAAATCTACAAATATCTCTTCTTCTTACACTTTTCAGGCTGTAAATTAAACCTTGTTCTCAATATTCTAGGGTTTACTAGAGGTATTCTTTCTTTTTTTCCCCCTTCTTTTTCTTTTGCTAAACATACTTGGAGTAAATTCATTTTAGACATTGTATTTAATTCAAAATTAATACTTATTCGGAAAAGTAATAGCTAGCTGTATACCATTGTTACAGATAGCGGTCATAAGAGAATCTATATTAATTACACAATCAAACCATCGCAAAAGTATTCGTTGAAAAATAAGAAAAAATCTTACATACTGAATAATGTTGTTTAGTCTCAATAATGTTTAGTAACATTCTAGCTATCAGTTAATTGATTGAACATCTTAATTAATATAACTTCATTTAAGATGTTTAATCATTTAATGACGCTTAATGGACGGTTAAATTGGAACAAATTGGAACTTATCGATAGTCTAGAATTACTCATACATATTAAAAACAAATAGTGCATTTCAGTTACATTTTTCAAAAAGTGAGAAAACCCATTGACAAAATTAATTTAATTCAATAACCAGTGAATCAATAACACTTTTACTCTTTGATTAATATGAAGAGAAAAAAAAATCTATGAATCTAATGAAAAGCTAATTAAGTATTTTTTAACTATCAACCTTATAATTGAGTAGGTGATGAATTTACCAGTACCTCTACAAGAGGAGTTGGTAATGGCGAGTTTCTACAAATAGGACAAGTAGGATTTACCTTTAGCCAATGATCAATGCATTTGAGGTGAAAGAAGTGGCTACAATCAGGCAGCAGCCTTAACAAATCTGTGTCTTTGTAGTCAGCCAAGCAAATGGAGCAAGCAGAAGCTGTGGAGTCACATTTATGGGGTTTGAGTTTGGAGTATATGAATTGTGGGTAGGTAGAGATGGTGATTTCATCGAGGCCGTGTCGATGACACAAGTTGTCGTCCGTGGTAGCCGTGGAGCTTACGTGGGTGGAAAAGTGGTGGTTATTAAGGGTGGCGCCACCCTGTCTACGGGTGCACATGTAGGAGGCATAGGTGGTGATCACAAATATTACAAGGATCCCAAGGGAGAGCCCGAGGCCGTACCCGAAGCCACCCACAGTTTGGCCTGTTGCATTCTCAGGGCCATCAATTGCTTCCAATGTAGTATTCATTTTTTTTGGTTTCCAGGTCTAGAATTGGCACTGCTCGTTGTCGAGGAAAAAAGTGATGCGATGGGATAGACGAAACAATCTTTTTTCGATTCGATAGTTTGGGGTGACGTGGTATGGCTTGATCAAATAGGGAAGAAATTATGAGGGTTGGGGTGTTTAAAAAGATGAAAAGAGTTGACAATTGGGATGGCTTGAAGGGGGGTGGTGGCTATTGGTTTCTTAATTGTAATGGCAAGAGGAGAGCATTCTCTCTAGCTAATTTGCTACTTGGCTAGTCTGTGCTGTAACTCTAAGTTGTCAACTGTCTGTGACACTTTCTTAGGGTTGACGAATGTAAAATGAGATTTTTAAAATATCTTCACTTTTCTATTTACCGATCATTTCGACCCTTTACTCAACTTGATCGAATTAACACGAACTCTAAAATATTCCATAAGATTCTATTGATCTAAGTGTATTCATTTTTTATCAAAATTATTTTTAAGAGATCAAATTAGAGAATTAATAACATATTTGATAAAAACGATCGAACATAATACACAATTCACATTATCAAACGAGCAGATAATGCGCCGGCTTTACGTTTATCTTTTATTTGATTTCATTTCATTTAAGATAACTTAAAATAGTACTACACTCAACCTTTTCGCGTCAAGAAACTGTCCAGATGTATGAAAGTTGATGATTACCAAAAGTTATTTAAATACTCATAAAATTACAAACCTAAATCCATTAAATAAACATTGGATTCAATGCAAGAAAAGGGTATTGAATAATTTGTATTGCAGCCTCCTGTTTCAGAGATTTAAAAATCAATTAATTCTGCCCCACAAGTTGACTGCATACTCACTGAAATCTTACCACATTAATAAAAATTAATGAGTGAAAATTAAATAATCAGATTAATTTCCATTTGCTGGTTGTGGACTTCTGTGTAGTTCACGTTTGTATAACCATGCCTAGCCCGGTGAAACTTTTAGTATTGTGCTGTAACTTGGATCATGATGTTAAAGTCTTTAGTTTTTTAAATTCACAACTTTATCGTAGATTTGAAAATCAATAGACAAGTTGAGTGGTGTAAGATGGTTGCCCTAGAGGGTCGTGAAACACTCTAATAAGTTACGTAAAAGGAAAATTAAATGGTGAAAACTAATGTGAATAATATGTATAGTGCACACAGAATTGATCCATCATACATTATTTGGTGTGTTGTTTATGTATTTATATAAGATTAAATTGCTTCATTGCGTGACACTATACATTCTTTTAACCAACTCAGCTTGGTCAAAAGGTCGAGGATGGACCATGTATTTTTTCCAATAATAATATAAATTAACAAGAGGTCCGTCCAAATGATTTAATTAATGGAAATGGATTGCGTTTGGGTGTGCACAAGTCCTCCTTTGTAATACTTAATTGGGCATGCCCACTAATGGCAATAATCTTGGCACGTAATGAATATTTAATTATTTACTAAATTTATCTTATCCCTTATTATTGAAGGATATCGTAAAACGTGACGGTAAGAAAAATAAATAAAAATAATGATGAGTCTTAATGCTGCCAAAGCCGAAGCAATCTTTCTCACAATTCTATAGTAGTGAGACTCTCTTCCCACTACAAGTTGTGCTAAAAGTAAATCTAAATTAGAGTGGAGTGGTGTGATTCTGTAAACTAGGGTAGGGCTATTTGTGTGTTGTAAGGTCATTTGGACTGGTAATGAAACTTCCATGAGCCATAAGAAGCCAACTAACATAATAAAATACTAGCAGCCTATGCTCTGAATTGAATCGAATTGAATTAAAATCAACTTGATTTAAACGTTGAAGCGTCCACGGCCGCCTCCCCTAGCACCAAAGAAGGCCACATGCATTTAACGCCTATCCAAATTTTACAGAAACTTGATACATGGACGGTAATGGAATCGAAATCTATTGACCACGCGTTCTAGTTGAATTTCGATGTCAACAACGGGTAAGTAAGAGACTCTTTGAAAACTAAAGTTTTGGCGAAATTTTAAGTTGGTGACTCAACTTTCATTTCTTTCAAATTAATCATGAAGTTTCAGTTCTGTTTTGTGAGAATTTTTGTTTTGTGAGAATTTTAAGGTGAAAATACTGTCTCTCATGGCAAATTTACAATATATAAAAAGAGGGATTTTAGAGGAACTTTTGAATACCTATTTTATCCTTACATTTTTAGTTATATTTCCAATATACCCTTATTTGATTTAATATTTTGTCCTTAATTTTTTTTTTGTCAACTATGTCCTTATTTAATTCTCCTAATTTTTATGCATTGAGTAAATTTTACAACTTATAATATTAAATATGGTTCTCATCTTTCAGCCAATTGATCTTCAAATGATATATAAATAATGTAGAATTCTCGATAGTTTAAAATATAATGTTAAATAATATGATTATTTCTATATAAATATATTTTTTTTTCAAAAAATAATAATATGTAACAAAGTTTTTTTATTCATTATTGAACATGCATTCTTGATTTACCTTCATTGAAACAAGAAAAAATTGAAAATTCTTGTATTGAGAAAATGAAAATCATAAAGCCATAAGCGAAAATCAAAAATCGAAGTCAACAATTTTCACAGAAAACGAGGGACAACAAAAACAAACGCATTCATGACCCTTAAAGAAATAAGGAATAATATAGTTTTTGTTCATCACAGTTGAGTAAAAAATAATTAATTATTTGAATAATCACCGTTGAAATTCGAATCGGTCAACATAAACCGATTAAGAACATTATCGGTTACATTTTTTACATTCATTTGTATCAGATTCTGAAAGTTATGCTCATTATATAAAATAGAGATGATTCAAATGTTAACATTATGTATATAGTATTAAAATAATAATATCATTAATTGAAACTTGGGTATAGAAAGCTTTTAGTTTTCAGTTTTGCCCTTATATATTTTGCTTTTGACAACCACACATTATTACAAATGTACCATAATCATTACTAATTACTAATGATATTATAACTCTAAAAATTTATTATAACCCTACTTCATTTTGTCTCCTTTTAAATAAAAATCTCACTATTTTAATTGGAGAACTTAAAAATTTTTATTATCCTATTTACTTAAAATTGAAGCTCAATATATATAATATATATACATATAAAAATAATATTATAATATATAAAGATTTGCATTAATATAATGGTAGATTAATTACCATTTAATATTTTTAACTAGATTTAATATCCATTTAAGTGTAAAGTTCATTTTTTTATATTAGAGTACTTAGAATTTTGTATTAATCAAATTAAGTTTAATTACTTAAATTACTTTCTTAAGACTAAGTTTAATTACTTAAAATCGAAGCTCTCATATATTGATGTAATTTTATTATAGTTGTAAAATATAATATATTAAAGGTTGCATTAATATATTGGTAGAATAATTACTAGATAAAATAATTTAATTTAATATATATTATAGTTTTAATATAATTATATATGTAGACGAGTTTCAATTCCGAGTATTCCAATATATAAAATGAACTATATATATTTAAAAAGAGACTACATTAAATTAAACTGTAACTAATATGTCAATAATGCCACATTTAATATATTATAATATTATTTCATTTGTATGTATATTATTTGTATATGTGAGCTTCACTTAAAATCGACGCTCATCTACTTATATAATTATATTAAATACAATATGTATAAAATACGCAGATTCAATTTACCATTTTTTCCTTGTATAACATTGTCTTCATTTTCATTCAAATATGATAAATTTCATGTTTATATAATATATTTGATGAAATGATATTTGAAATAAAACTGACAATACATGATTGAAAAGAAAAAATTGCTTAGAGGTAATCAACAATTATGAGGGAAAGAGTCAGAAGGGGAAAAAAATTAGCAATTAATCTTAAAAACCTTAATCATTACATTACACCTAATAATTAGGAGTTACTTACATTTTCCATGTTTGTATCCACCCCACTAAATACAAGTTTCACACTTCAATTACACATTTCCCACTAAAACCATTTTTTAAGTATTAATAAAAATTAATATTATGTGTTCCTGAAAAAAAATATTAATACAATATTTGATACTTTATTATAATGTTCAGTTTTATATAAGCATAAAACACGTGGTAATCCAATTACTTATTACATATAATATATTTTTAGTTCTTCATCCTCGAGGTATGATTTTTCACATTGTAATTTCATTTCGTATTCGTTTTCTACCTTTTATGTGAAATCTAAAATCAAGATTCCAAATTCTTATTACATACAATTTAAGCTTATATTCTATTTTTCTTATCTAGTTGTTGAAGAAAATTCTTTCTTTTTTTTTTGCTTTCTATATTTGAATTTTTGAATTATTATGCTTCAAAATTATTTCCGTTATCCAAATTTTATACTTTTATTCATATTAGGTCAAAACTCTTTTTCACGATTGTTTCTTTCGGTTATGTAAGAATTAATATTTGCATTTGTCAAATAATTTTTTTTCAACGAATTTTATTTTTTGATATACAATTTGTTTCTTCATTCAGACTTTGGTGCTTTTTTGTGTCTTTACTTAAAATATTATATGTTTCAATAATTTGTATAGACGTGAATATTTTTATATAGTTTACATATTTATAGATTATGTGAACTACCAATAAAAAAAAGTTGTGAGATGTAGAAAAAATATTTTCTACAAGAAGTGTTATTATAATCAAAATATTACATTTCAATTTATTCAACATTTTTACACACACACAGATATATATATATATATATATCAATTACATCAACTACTTTCAAAAACCAATATTAGTATTTAAAAAACATTACGCATATCAAGACGTGCAAAATACATGCTTACTATTAGGCTATGTTTAATAGTCATGATTTTCCATTGAAAATGAAAAACAATTTCCATTTTCCCACTTTTGGCTTGTTTGATAGCCATTTTTTGGTATGAAAATTTTTTTCCCACTTCACTCCACACGTGCACATTTTCATGGAATTTGTGGAAACTGATTTTCACCTTCTTTTTTTTTATCCAATTGGAACAAATTTTATAACCAATTGTAAAAAAAGAAAAATCATTTTAATGGACAATTCCGTATAAAATAAAGCCAAACGAATACTAAATTTTGATGAAAAATAATTTTCTTGTAAATATTTTTTTTTCATTTTTTTACTTTTTGGTAATTGAAACAAATTTTATAACACAATAAAATTATCACTTTAATGGACAATTTTCATGTAAAACAAAATCCAACGAACACAAAAAGATCCAAAATTTTAAAACTTTTAGAGTGAAAAATTATACCAATTAAATACAATTAATTAACAATTCTTTGGAAAACAAATTCTAGGTAATTATTTTCTCTGAAATTCATTTTCTTTCCATCCATTTTCCACCCTTGCAATTTAACGGACCCTTAGTGATATTAAAGGAAAGAAAGAGAATCGCGAGAATTGGGAGTATTAAAAAGAGTCAGTGTTGGGACAATTTTGTCTAATTTAAGTTCGTGCAATTCGTACATACAAAAACGAACTATCATATTGAACGAAAACGTCTAAAAAAGGACTAATTGTGGAAAACAAAAGGCCGAGGATGTCAGTTTGAAGAGATCAGATCACAGAGGCCATAGATTAGGGACCATTTGTGCAAACAATCCTTCAAAAATATGTTACAAATAAACTAATCAATTGAAAATTATTAACAAATTAGTTTTGTCGGTGTTTGAAACTTTTTTTTTTAAAATCATCAGAATTTTTCGACTGATAAAATTTCTTAATTATAAACAATTATATAAAAATTAATATGAAATCCAATGAAAACACTCGTTGGAAATTTTAGAAAGTACATGAAAGTAAACAATATTATAAATTGCACAATAACAAATTCCACCGGTAATTTTTGGGGAAAAAGGTATATAGAAAATAAATGAGAAAATTTCCGACACAAGTAATCAGTTTCTAATTGTATGTAAATTTATAAAATTAATAAATTTATTTCAAAAAATATAAAAATATACAAAAAAATATATAAAAGTTACAAATTGATTTTTTTTATTTTTTTTTATCAGTGATTCAGTAGTGTATAAATAGATTTTTTTTATAAATTAAAACTAATATCTAAAACTTCAGATTAAACTTCATTTATGAAATGCGACACGCAAAATGAGACCATCGCTGATGTCGTATTTTTCTAGTAGGGTTCATCATGGCAATTTATGCTATTTACTTGTTGGATAAAATGCTAGGAAGTGATTATTTTCTGGTACCTAACCTACCCGTTTATGAATGTTTAGCGTGTTTACTTTTCCATGCTTTAATTTTTTCCTTTTTTTTTTTTTTGGTTTATTAAGTTTCATAATAGATCTTGGTACAATACTTGAATCACTAAACATATAGTGTATGCGAATAAATTTATGATCATTATGACTCAACCAAGTTGTGTCAAGAATTTTGTCCATGGACGAGTTTCTCAATATAGTTTCATTGTCTATAAATTTTCGAACTAAAACCACATCAAGAGTTCTCGTTGTTGGAAAACAACACCCTTTTAACAAGTATTATTTTTTTATTATTTTAGAAACCTAGGGATGCAGGGGCGGATCCAGAACCGGATTCTAGACCGGGCTAATACGTAAAAAAAAAAATTTACACAAGAAAATATTTTTTTTTTTTTACAAATTTTTTTTTCTACTAAAAAACTTAATGGGTTGGGGGCTGGGCCGGGCTGTAGCCCGATCCAGCCCCCCTAAGCCCGGCCCAGCCCCCCTAATAATTATTTACAATCAACATACAGGCCGGCCCAGCCCCCTAAATCCGCCCCTGTAGGGATGCATATATATTGCAAGATTATAATTATTTACAATCAACATACTTAACTTGAAAAATTTCGTTTCCCCAATGCACTTGTTTGATAAATCATGAGTAAAAGGGCCAATGGAACTTGCTTTTATTCATTCAAGGTCTTTAATATTGCTTGAAATCATCCTAAAATCATAAGGTTAATTTCACAATTTTTAACCACCACATAATTATCAATCATTATCTTGTCTAGAGATTAACTATGGCCTACAAGAAAGAATAGGACAATCAAAAAAGAGATTTTGGCCGTTTCCTAAGATATTTTATCCGAGACCCTTATGACATGTTTCACAAGAATGATTAGTAAACTTAACTTGGTCTCGTCATAAATTTTAATTAAGTAATCGACCATCTCCTTTAATTCTATACAGTCTTGTAAATATAATTTGTGTAAGAGTCTTGCTACAAAACATAATGGAATCACACACACATTGGAGGTCGGCATTTTTTATTCATGTCGGGATCCACGTGCAAATGTGAGGGTGGTTTCAACCCCTATGTCAAACTTTTGGGCACTTCAGCAAAATCCTTAGTATAGTATTAACAAATTATTTGTCTAACAAGTTGACAAAAAAGTGCAATAGGTTAGCAAGTGTTAGTAAAGAAATTGTGGGTATGTGTACAAGTTGCAATAGTTTAGTCAACCAACCAACCAACATAGATATTACAAATGTAATGAACACTTTTAATTGCCCCGACCTGGATGTATAAGACAAAAATGTTGGAGCTTTATAGCTGTTTTTTCATCACTTTAAATTAAAACACTAATCTAATGTGGTATTTAATATATATATATATAGCTTTATAGCTGTTTTTTCATCACTTTAAATTAAAACACTAATCTAATGTGGTATTTAATATATATATATATATAGCTTTATAGCTATTTTTTCATCACTTTAAATTAAAACACTAATCTAATGTGGTATTTAATATATATATAACACTAAGAGTTGATATATCTTATCCTAGCACTAAAATTTCATACTTTAGGGCATGTTTGGCACAAAATTTCAGTAGCTTTTGCTAATCATGTGGTTATTGAATTATTCTTTTTTTTGAAATGCCGTACACAACAGTATACTATTGAAATATAATCAAGGCTAAATATTTCACTCGTTTCATCTATTTTTTTTTTTTTTTTGCAGGTGGTTGTGATAATTTGTAAGTCCTTATAATTAATTATGCTTTAAATATCTATTTATTATTTTAAATAATTTGTTTTGTTGACAATATTTTGTTTTATTTGTATTAATTGTGTTTAGGTACATTTGATGAACAAGTTGTTTCTTAGTGCGGGGTCACTCTCATTCCTTCACATTATTTCCTAGTTTTCAACATCTCTTTTCTTCTATTCTTTAAAATATCTTTAAGAATCTTCTTCAACAATACATATATTTATAAAGGTATGAGATATTTTGTTACCGTATAAATAGATTAATAGTATAATGGACAGCATTGGATAGGATATTTATCGAGTAATCTTCAATCTAGTATAACAAACATGACGGCAGATGAAAAAATATTCGACAGCTTCTAATTTTTTATTAGTAGTATATTTTATTCCTCAAATGCTTCTTGGTGCTTTCACTACCATGTTCACCTAATTTATTAATTTAGGAAAAAGTGTACGGATTTAGCTAACCTTTTCACCGCCAGATTTATTAACCCTACTTAGAGAAAAGAAAATTGTTGGTTTTATATAAATTTTGTATTGAGAATAAGTGAAGCAAGAATCAGAATAAGAGACTTTCATTTTTGTGAAAGTCATATAATTGAAGTTTCTAGAGAGCTCATTCTGTTAAAAAAGATGGAGTGTGATTGATCCCTAAACACAAGACAATATTTTTTTTATTTACAAAATAAATATGAAATATGTATAAATTACTCTAATACATAATATAATATAATATAATATAATATAATATTTGACACCGTTAGAGTAGCATGTAGACGGTGTAATTATGTGGTGTTGGGAAATTTAGTGACAATTATTGAAAGTATAAAGCAAAGAAGATTTTGTTTTATTTTTATCTTAATTATTGGTACAATCAAATTTAAGTTACTAAACATGTTGTAAGTAGTTAATTTTATACAAAAATGATTATGGAATATAGATATTAAAATACTTTCACGGAATAGGATTGAATTCACAGCAATCAAAAAACACTTACCTCACATCCTTTAAAATCTCAACTTTATATATTACAGTATGAAATAATGAAGTTCGATCCAACTAACACCTGGGGGGTGAATAAGTATTTATGTGGAATTTAAATTTACAAATATATAAATACAACAAGTCACCGTTATTAATTAATCCAGATAAATTCACATGCACAACTATCATATGTTGAATTATCGCAGCTAATAAATTATTGAAAAATAAATAACATTTGAAAATAGTTGACGGAGAAGACTCTTAATTGGATAAAAAAAANTAAATTCACATGCACAACTATCATATGTTGAATTATCGCAGCTAATAAATTATTGAAAAATAAATAACATTTGAAAATAGTTGACGGAGAAGACTCTTAATTGGATAAAAAAAACTCCAAGTCCAATCTAGTAAAAATCCACAATAAACGAATCAACTTATAGTACTGGCAGACTCGACTAACTCTAGCACTTTCTGACCTTTTGACTGTAATCATAAAAGCCCTCCTGAATTGTGTGCTCCCCGACCTTTTGAATTCATTTATCTCATGTGGATCAATGAGAACTTCTCATTCTCCAACAATCGGAACTCTGGTCACTTTCCTTGATCTTTAGAACTCTGACAAATGATGTTATGGAAGTATGTGTTTTAGTGTTTGGTTTATGTGAAGTTGATATTTTTCAATACTACGAAGAAATTTGTTTTCTCAATGTTCAACCCCCCTTTTTTGAATGGAGGCGTGGATATATATAGTGTAAAGGTTTTTAGTAGTATGAGTCGGATAAAAACCTTAAAAATGCAAATTAGGTTTTCTCAGGATACACAGTCGCTTGAACAACAGGCAAGCAACGGAGAGAGGACCAGGTGGGCGACGCAACTTCTGTTTTAACTGCTCGAGCGTCAGCTAGGCGATAGGCTAACATGATTGCGTGACTCTATTCTCTTCGTTCCATACTCGAACCTAGGGCTTCTAACTTATGAATACAACTTACCACTTGACGCTAGGACTTTTACAAACTCTTTTTCAACAATAGATTTGTCAAAAGATTGACAACATCTTTAAAACACAACTAAAAACCTAACACAATATATTACAAGAAAACAAACATATAATTAAAAAGTTTAGTTTGATATATGAATTGAGTACAAATAAAAGGTAAATGGTTTGTTTTGTTTTGTTTTGTAATACTTCTCACGACTGCAAAAGAAAATCACTTTTTTTTTGACAAATATATTAACAAATTAATTCTCTCCGTGTGACCACAATTACTATTTTTTGCAATAACTTCTTTGTATATGGTAAAATGATGATCGATTTTGTTACACAATATCGTAAATTCATTATTTATTTCATTTCTCTAGTCTCATTTTTTTAAATTGAATGAGTTCTACATTCTTGAACAAGTAGTTTCCAACTAAGAGTATTTTATGGAGACTAAAAGTCCAACATATTGTGCCTGTTTCACAACCTTTAATTTATTTTATGATTTGCTACATGATCATTTTCAACCTCATATTCACAGAGTAAAATATTTTACACGTATACAAAAATTTTCTATTTTTAACAACATATTCTTCTAAAAATCACTATTCAAAACTCATTTTTTCTTCAATAATGATTATCAAACTGCTCATTAATTTACGACAAGGCAATAAATTCTGGAAATCTCTCGCCTAATGAAGAGGTTTCAGAGTCTAAGGAAATTAGGTTATACAAAGACAATAAAAATTAGATAACAAGTATTTCGTTGTTCCTTAAATTGGTGAATGTTATATATACCTCACTTTCTATCAATAAATTCTCTCTTGTTTAAAACTTTCTTAAATAACTCTTACAAAAAGAAAATTTTAAAACGCACTTTTGATTATTTCCATCTAGAACACTCGCAAGAAAAAAGTTTGAAAATACATCTTAACTTTAAGATCTTGAACGACCATTATAATTGTTCAAATCTTAATATATATTGTGCACTTGAAACTTTTTCTAGCAAATTAATAGTTCGACCGACTGGACAATATTACTTTTTTACTGGCTGAGTTTCGAGTTAGGTGTTAGACTAGGCATGATTCCATTAATCTTTTAGAAAAAATAATTTCGTTACCTTGACAAAGAAAGGAACAATTTTCATACATGGAAAAAAAAATCTAAAAACTGTTGGTCAAATCTCATTTAATATTATATTTACTTCAAAAGAAACATCAATAAATGCGAAACAATAAATTAATTTGTTTCAATTGAATGTGATGCGACATTAATATGCACGCAAGAAATGCAAAGGTAAGAGAGCTGTTCACAACTCAAAAAACGCCTCCTTTCCGTAAAAAAACTATTCTTCACTGGAGTTCTGAATTTCGTTCTAATTTATAAAATAATTTTGGTATATTTACAAGAAGAATGCATGTAGCAATTTTGATTTCTGTATATTTGTATAAATTGGGTTGAAGTTTCCAAGATTCTTGGAAGAAACTGGCATTCTTCTTTTTTCTTTCAACTAGCCACTCACTTCAGTATTCCTTCAAAAAGAAAAGGTATACTGAAATTTTTTCTTTCTTTTTTTGGTTCCAAGAATTTGAAAAAATGATGTACTAGTTTGTTGCAATGAAAGAATTCACAGGGGGTACCCTGTTGTTGATTTTTTTTTGTTTTTTGGTCTTTTTTTTTTTTTCGTTTCTTGATTTTTCTTCAACCGTTATTCTTATGTAATTTCGCGCTTGGGTGTTGAGAAGTATGGTGAAACTGAATGGGAAATTCGAAAGGATTTACAGTTTGAGTGTTGCTTTTTCATGAAACGATTTGATGATTGTTTTAATTTTTAATTTCTTTCTTTCTTTTATTGTTGTTCATCAGGAATTAAAGAAAGACAAATTCTGGGATTTCTTTTTTTGCAATTCGAAGTTGATTTCTGTGTTTTTGTCTTAAAAGTGTACTGCTGTATTAATGAAAATACATGTGTACCATTATTTGTTTTGGTTATAGTGTGTCATTGCAGTCTGAATTCTTGACTTGAATAGGGTCATAGTTTCGTTTATAATGAAAATCTTCCTTTTATTGTCCGTTGAATAGCAAATAGAATACTTAAGAAATATTTTCACAAGTTCTTGCGTGCTTGTAAATTGTAGCTTTTGGTTTCTGAATTACAAGTGTGAAACTATGCGACAAGTTTTTGTGCAAAAGAGTTCCTAAAACTGTTCAAATTCTTTTATTGGATTCTCGAAATGGATGATTACTTTTACATGTACTCGTATATCTCCGCGTCATCTTTTTCTAAATTCGTATGTTCTCATAATTTCTGTTCTTTTGCAATCTACTTGCTAGCTTTACAGTATGCAAATGAATCCTGTTATGATAATTTTTTGATGTTTTGGGACAAACTAAGCAAAAGTATAAATAAGTTTGATTAGGCTTTGAAATTCTGATGTTCAGCTGCTAGTTAACATCAGTCATGTCGAGGCAAGCTCATCTTCCTCCTCGCTGTCCTGATCAAAAGAAAAGCATAAATCGCCCAGCTTATGGTTCGGCTTCCCTGACTTCATGCAATATTGAACTGCATCCTGGAGGCCCCAGACACCATAAATCCATCTCGCAAAGCTCTATCTTAGAGGAGCAGCCAGCATGGCTTAGTGATTTGTTGAGTGATTCGGACTCAGATTCTAGAAGGATTTTACACCGACGATCTGCTAGTGATTCCTTTACAGTTTTGGATTGTCTTGTCCCTTTACCTGGTCTAGAACAACTAGATGTATTGAAGACTTCGGATTCTTGTGAACCAGATAATGAATTTGAATCTGGTTGTGCATATGGTCCCAATTCCCCTCGCAGAAAAGGCAAAGTAGCATTTCCTGAGAATGCAATTGTTTCAGCATTATCTGAATATGTTTTACAAAGTCCTCTGCAGCTTCTGGATGCTAATATGTGTGTTTCTAGAACTGCACAGCCAGATTCAATAGGTTATGCCTTTGGTCCAGGTAGTGGGACTAATACAGAGCTGAAACTGATGAAACGGTCAGACTTCATACTATGCACGTTTACTTTAACAAATTGAATTTCTTTTCACTAATTGCTTGTTACTGTATCAAGATTATGTCAGAATAGGAACATTTTAAATGATTTCTAATAGGTAGAGGAATAGTTCTATGATTCTATCTTGGTTCCTGATTGGATATTAAAACTTTTCAAGTATATGTGCAGTATTTATTCTTCATCTTGACAATAGAAATCCTGACATGCGATGATGGGCTCATTTATTTATTCTTGATGTCGTGTTATTCCTCTTAAGAAATAAACATTTATGAAAGTTCTGGTTTATTTAGTCTTTACAAAGATTCGAAATAAACAAAAAATTTAAGGTGAGACCAATCTGGCATGTCAACTGAGTTCACGTCTAAGTGAATTCTGGAGCTTGTCATTGTTGAAAACAAACTTTATATGGTTTACTATGCCCTAAGCTTTTAGATAAGGCAGTTCAATATGAAAGCAAAGATACCAAGCACAGGCCCTAAGTGCAAGTCTTGTCGCTACACATTTTGAAGACCCTCTCTAATAGCTTTAAATTTTAGATAAAGTGGTTCACCGGTCATTAGCTTTTTGTTTTTGTGCTTTTTCCACGTTCAATTGGATTCTGTGGCATCTTCTATCCTGCAAAGTTTTCCTCATTATAAATTATGACTTGCACACAGACATCCTGGGCAGCGATCTAGAGTACGCAAACTTCAATATATTGCTGAACTGGAAAGAACTGTTGACATTCTTCAGGTACGTTTTGCATAAGATACAAATGCAAGTCATGTTTAATTAGTGATTATCTTTTGTAAGTCTACATTTTAGTATCTTTTTACCAGGTCTCAAGAATCAACTTGTAAATGTGCAAAATAACCATATCCTGATTGAAACTAGGAAAATAGAAGGCATGTAAATAATTAACGGTTTGACTTATTTAAATTATTGCTTCTCATATTTGCAACTCGTTCCCTGACATTTTCAATCAAATTGCTTTCAACAAATGTAAACATACAGAATTTGGAGTCAGATTTGGCTGTCAGAGTCGCTTCTCTGTATCAGCAACAGCTTGCTTTATCAATGGAGAACCGCACGCTAAAGCAAAAGGTGGTGAGACTGCAAAAGGAGATATTCAATGCAGAAGGTAAGCTGCTCATCTTTCAGTCGATTGTTTTCTCTTTGCTTGTTACTATGCTAGTCGGTACCTGACACAGTTTGCTACACTGTGGTCCTTTTTGTCTTCCACTCGAGCTTTGTAAATGAAGTGTTCTGGGAAGGATTGCTCAAAATTCCAACTTTCAATTAATTAAGATGTAATTTTGCAAAAAACCCTGGATAATTTGCAATACAATTATTAATAAATTTCAAGGTAGTTATGTAGTTTCTGATAGCTTAATTCAACATATTACTTGATATTCTCTTGCTTGGAAAATGAGGAAGCCTGTTTTATACTTGAAGCAATTTTTGTCTCAAATGTTCTTGCATTTATAGATTGCCTACACTTAAGTGCCCTTCCCCATAAATAATATGGGAATTAATTATTGTAGGTAATGTAATTAAATAAATCCTGAGTGCTGCACAGTCTTGACGTGTTCCCTCTAAGCTCTGTACCATAGACATTTCAATTAGGGTAGTGTGTTCGTGTCGGACACGAGTCGATACCGACACTTCTTTGACACTCTACCGTAATCATTTTTCTTTTCATATTAGAAATATTATATATTATTAATTCAAAATTATTTGCACGTAACAAATATGTACTAATGTTTAAAAAATTTAAACAAGAAAAATTAATAACAAGTATAAAATTAAACTTTTACTATATAAAAAAAGAATTTTTAAGAATTTAATCAACGTGTCGATGATGTGTCATGTTTGTACTTTTTAAAAAAAATTGCGTGTCGGCGTATCCGATGTGTATTGTGTGGGACACACGTGTTCGTGTCGGTGCATCATAGCCTCTAAGTCTTCTGGTGGTCGTTGGTTAGTTAAATTGTACTTAGCAGGTGAAAACTTCTTGTATATTCAGCTATTACAAATCCGACATTACAATTTTTTGAAAAATATCTGGAATGCAAAAAATTAGGTTACATTTGTTAATGGGAGGCAAAATGTAAAATTCGAGCCGTGAACCTTCTAATGCTTTTGGGTGTCAACTGAAACTTACAGGACACAATGCACTCTTGTAGCATTCATTAAATTTCTTACAGCTCCTGTAAAAAGTTCTGGTTTAGACATTTTACAGCTAGACTGTCTCAGCACCTCATGTTTAAATCTGCAGTATCAGTACTGTTTCAAGTACTGACATGTTTGTTATATTGGAGTGGAACGTATTTGATAGGATTGAAGAAGAAAAGAAAAATCTTGTTCGCATTCTGGAGAGTACTGTCCAATATGGTATACCAAATTTGCTCTAACAGCAATACCTAATGCCTGTAATGCATATCTAGTGACAAATGATTGAATAGGAAAGAATGAAGAAAGGAAGAACCATGCTGCTGAGTGGGGGTCCTTAATGTGCAGCAAACCATCACAAAGAAAAGAAACATAAAAGATAACAATATCTTCAAGTAGCAACAAAACCCACTATTCAGCATTGCTCTGGATGTTTGAGTCAACTTAGCGGACAATTGCATACCAATATGGAAGGCTTGAAATCTGTTTTGTTCTTAGTGGACTTAAGGAGGTTCTTCATTTTAAGGAACGTAGAATGGTTGCAGCGAGTGGCGGATAAAGAAGGGGTGGGGTTGGGGTTGGGGGGGGACTACGCAGCCAATATCCATTTAAAAATATATTTATCTCTCTCTCTCTTGCACTTTTCTGTTTTTGTCTTTTTTTAGTATTTAATTGTATTGTGGATAATGATTAATTATCGTGTTTAAATTTTAATTGTTGGGTTGAAAAATTACAAAGAAAATCATTATATTTGCATGGTTTGCAATCAAATTAATAGGGACATCTTGAATAATATTTTAAAAATCGTTTACCAAGGGTGAATTACATGGACATAGACATGGACTTGCAAAAGGTGATTATGATCATTGATCGGGTGGACCATGAAGAAAAATGTAGAATTCTTGTTTTTCTTCAAAGGGGGTGTGATCACTTTAAAAAATTGTTGTCTTTTTTAATTTTTTATATACATTGGATTTAATTTTGCATAATAACAATGAAAACTCAGGAACTTAAATTTTTTTAACATTTTTCATTTAATTTTATGATATTATTAGTGCATTAATTTTATTATTTATAATGTTGCTACTTGCTTAATCAATTGCGTTTTTATTCCACATTTGACATTTTAAAGCTTTCATTATATTTCTTTATCCTAATATTTACGCTCATGCTCCCCCACCTTAAATTTGCTAGTTGCTCAAATTGCCGACTATATTTCACGTTACTACACAATTAGTAAGTGCTTTGTTTGCCACCTAGTCACTATTTTTTCATTTATTTGCTAATTATTATTGGTAATGTTTATATTTAAGTATTTGTTTGGGACAGCTTAAAAGTTGCTAAAAAGTTGAGGTCAAATTCAACAATTAATTATAATCCGCATTTCATGGAACTTACAGCTTTTATCAACTTTCCAATCACATATTTCAACTTCTTCTCTAAAAATCTGCTAAAACTTCCATTAGAAGTTTTTCAAACAAATGAAATTTGTTGCTTTGCTGGCTTATGGAATGTATGAACATAGATTTTTAAATTCCAGCCCCCTAAATAAAAATCCTGGATCCACCCCTGGTTGCAGCCTGGATAATTTTATCATCATGCCTATGTTGTTACTATCCTGTGTCTCTCTGTCAATGTTTGCCCTACAAATACGTTTTGTCCTATCCATTTTCGTCCTGTCCCATTCTTATTCAGTATTCTCCGTTTGTGCAGGCGAGTACCATTCCCTGAAGAAAGAGTACGAGAGATTAAAAATGTCTCTAGCTAATTCCTCTACTAGCAAGGTCCATGGCTGGTCGAACTCTGCTGCTGATTTAGCCTGTTCTGGAGACACTTGGCAAACATTAGACATGCGCAAACTCGATCTGAACTGACATAGTTAGCTGTAATGGAATAGTGTGCTCAACTGTCCTAAGCTTTGAAAGTTCAAGATGAAGCTGCTCTAGTAATTGTTTTCGACCCTAAACTGCGCATATGTAGATGATCTTAAATCTCAAGATAGGAATAATGACAGTAGAGTAGAATCAATTTCTACCCAAGGACAGGCTGAATTAGCTAGTGCAGAATAGAAGCCGGAACTTTGGTCCAAACTAACAATGTTAATAGCACTGGAAGTATGTGCTTTTTGGTTTGATGGTAATATTAGCCATTCTAGCTACTGGATTCAACTTGACATGCACACCCATATTGGCAAAAACAAGATATTTTTAACCCTTTATTTGTCTAGCTAGTAATTGCTTATATCTCATTCAGAATAAACCAAAGGATGGGGTATTTATCATGTTCTTTTGTTAGTGCTGACACTAGAGGCTACTTCTGGAGAAAGTATGTTGACACTTATAAAATGTTTGGTATGTTGGCTTGGATTGCATTGAATAGGATTTACAAAGGTAAAATTTTGTGTATTGTGGTATGCAGAGTATCAAATGTGCCCTTCACAATTAATTTTGAGTCGATAGATATGCTTGTTTTTCTTGTCGAAATATCTCGTTGATAGTAGTGCTCTCGGGAACGGATATCCTTACCAGTTACAAAGCTTTGGACTGCGTTAAGGGGAGAATTTACTACCGCTATTCTAGTGTTTGGGAAAGTTTTTAGGCTCATTTTTACTCCAGTTGCTGGAATCCAAATTCATGGCAATTTACGTCCTATCGAATTCTCATCCTACTCCATGCTCACAAATTGACCGTTTTATGATTCAAAGTGAAAATTGTTATTTTCTTACATCAACACATTTGTTCCTTAGTTTGATAAAACAAATTTAAAAACTATTTTATCCAGCATACCATCAATTGAGTGTTACATTCTACTACTTGTAAACCACCCCACCCTAAACCCGAAAGAACAAAAAATATATCTTCCACCCTGTAGAACCCTACCACTAGGGGGTGAGATTTGAGTAGTATTTTTTTTTTTTTTCAAGTATATTATTTAAAACAGTTTTTTTTAATCAACTAAACCATTTTTTATTAGTCAATTTGGGCCCAAACTACAGTTCTTATTCATAGAAACGTTTAAATTGAAATATTCTATATAGATGGTACTAATAAACGGTATTCTAAAAAGCGTAAAGAGATGAGGCACAGTTTCAAGCTTTACGAGCTTAAACGAGCCTAAGCAACGTCTAGGAGTAAAAAAAAAAACGTTTTCTTATTTTTAATATTATTTTAAATTTTTAATCATTTAATAATTGAAATATTACATGTCAAACATCTAAAATTATAAAATATTATATTTACTTAATAATTATTATAATTAGTCAATTATACAGTTTTCAAATTTTCAAAATACAAAAACTAAACTATTTTTCATAGTTTCAATTTTCAACATGACAAGTCATACTTAATAAATTTATAGAAATTCCATACATGTTTTTTCAAAGTTTTCAACAAAATAACGAGTTTTCAAATCGTAAATACATATGTCAATAGCGCCGTAATTTAATCTTATTTAACTTTTTATCAAATAAAGTCATTTTTAACTTTTGTACAAATAAAGTCTTATAAAATCTGAAAATAAAGTCAAATGAAAAGTTTAAAAAAATAAAAAAAAATTAATAAACTAAAGTCAAATAAAAGACTTAAAAAAAAAAGCCGCTACGGAAGATGAAAGGGAGGAAGGAAAAAATTCAACTATTTAGGAATTGTTTATTAAAAAAAAAAAGGTGCGAGGCGTTTTGCCCGAACTTCGTGCTTAGGCAATGCCTAGGTGCAAGTAATTTAGGACACTGCTAATAAATTCTTCTATATACAAGTGTAAAGCAATGTAATTAAGGAAAGTTCTCCGATAATAAAAAAAATAAAAATAAAGGAAAGTTCTACCATTAAGTACAGTTTCCAAATTCCTTTTTAAAATAAGGAAATATTATCATAAATCATTATTTATTCTTAAAGAGTACACAAAAGCTTGAACAAAATAAATCACATATCTTCAATACAAGTAATTTTATTTTTTAAAATTGAACTAATAATTCGGTTTGATTTAAATTAATTTTTAAATATCGAAAACTAAACTAAATTGAACAGTTGCTATTTTCTAAGTGATTTAGTTCAATTCGAAACCAAACGTTGGCACTTGGCAGGTCCATGGAACCCTAACCAATGATTTCAAAATAAATGGTTTGGCAATTTTTTTTGTTTATCCCCTGCCCCACCACCTTCCTTTCCTCTACAAACCTTCATAGCCTAGGCAGAACTTTTGGCAAAATCCTCGAACTGCTCTTTCGAGATCTTCCTATGAACCCTAAAGACATGGTACTGCATGCTACTGTACCGTACAAGACAACCAAGAAAACCTTAATTCCATTTTACCATAATCATAGTTTTGTCCAATTTAAGCAATTCCAAATTAAAATAGATAGCTGGCTTCACTTGTAATGATTGCAGTTGTGCCAAAGTATTCCAGTGGTTCGACCTAAATACTAGAAGAAAACATCAACTGGTTCAGCATACCAGCAAAACATGATAATAAATAAAATCACGTGCATAGCCTAACCAATCCAAAATGATATTTTCTTTACCAATATGCCACACCCATCATTCCAAACAATAGAAAGGAAAAAAGAATGACTACATTAAATATATAATCAGAACATCCCTGAAAATGAAGATGAGAAAAACAGCACCAATAGAAAATTCGAAAAGTTATTTTTTCAATGGCCATCTGCACACCTCCGCTAATTGTGAGAATTTTCAATCATGAACTTCCTCTTTAACCTCGAAGTGAAGCTCGAGGAACAGCCGGCAAACCAAGTTCGTCCTCAGTCTGCGCAACATCAAAATCAAATTAAAGACTGCTAGCCATAAAAAGCAAGACGAGTATGAAAATTCTAGTGCTAACCATAAGTTTATGCAGCTGAAACACGAGTGATATTAGCATCAGTAACTTGTGCAAAGCTCCATACATTTATAATCGAAGAAAAAGAAACAAATTGAAGTCCGTTATATGAATCATTTTTTTTTTCCCAACCTGAGAGGCGTGTCTACATTAGTAGAAAATATTTAGATATGCTGTATATTATAGATCAATTAAAAACTAGAAGAAAATAGAAGAAAGTGGATCAATGGAAAATGTGCAAGGCTGAAGATGAGTTCACTTGTACATTTGAAAATAGAAAATATTCAAAGACTACAAATATTTACACAAACTACACATGACAGATGCCTAACAATTTTTAAAATCAACAAGTATAGGGAGTTCAGAGGGTGAAAATCCATTGCAGTAAACAAAGCTAAACGAGAGATATGACATGCTTAGGGGGCACCACCATCTAATGTACCAAATAAATAGGTTAAATTGGAACCACCATCTAATAGAAATTGCCATTTCCCTAATTTATTTTATTAAAGCAGGGAGTATCCCTTCAGGTGCATAAGAGATGGCTCTAATCATGAACTTGAAACTTGTGACTTCAGAAATAAGAAGAATAACAGTTCTTTAGTCTAGAAGGAAAATGAAGTCACCTGTGCATTTGTTCTGCTACCTGGGCCTGGAGCATGCCCTGTTGGTGCTGACGGCAGGTTGAGCTCTGCATCCAGATCAGATTCCTTATCAGGTTGAAGATAAGAAGGCACTCCATCACTTTCAGTTTCCATCCCCATGTCTGCTTCCAAAGCATCAAGCTCTGCATTGGAATATATCCTAAAAGGGTTAACAAGAAGTAGACTGCCAAATTGTCACAGGACAAAAATTGGCCCGTCAAGAAAGAGTACTTGAGAACAACTTGCAAAAGACTTTTAGATCTCCCTAACACAACCACATTCTGGAAACTACTATGAGATATATACTTGTTTACTTCCACAGCCTTTTACGGAAAGAAACAAGTCCATACTCCAACAATTTTAGTAGATATGTGAAAGAAGCACAATTCTAACCCTCATATTTTCTCATGAAAAGCAACGCAAAAGATCAAAACTGTTCCTATTAAGGTCCAGAGGTGCATGTTCTCATTTAAGAGTCCACATTTGATCTTACCACCCATGAGCTCTTCCTCATCAACGTCATCGGGTACACTATAGCTTCTACCAAGGGACTCTTGAATCTCATTGCTCACATCCATGAGGTCCATCATCTCATCTTGTAAATTCTGCATATGATTCACACTGGCCAACATCAAAAAAACATCCAAGAATTTATTCACATAGAAGAGTTACATATCAGGGTAAGATACAGACATCTATGTCTTGAATTTTCACAGTTTTCATCATTCCCTTGAGATCTTTGTTTGCCGTCTTCAAGGCTGACATCTGGAAAGAATGTGGCAAGATTAGATATTTGAATAATTTAATTACTAATCAAATGCATCTGATTTTCTAAACTTGGCAACGAAGCATCCATATCCAACTTTTAATAGGCATATAAAAATTAGGCAAACGAAAATCTTAGGACGTGCATAAGAATGCAAAATCATGAACTTCCTCATCCCTCCTACCTCTATGGAGGTAGGCAGCACGTTCCAATCATGTTACAGAATAAGCTCCGCCTCACAACTCTTGAACTTTGACCCATGGGGCGCTAACAAGGAAAACATAATTTACTATGAACTTGTTGAACTGAGAATAAAAATACTTGACGACAAAAATGTGAATATTTATTTTAAAATGCACAAGTATTACTATAAAGGTCAAGTAAAATCTCTGATTGAATCTTTATTTAAAAATACATAATGAGTACATATTACTAGAAAGGCGAAGTAAAATCTCTGACTAGTCGAAATAAAGGAAAATGTCCCTTTCACTTTACCAGACAAATGTACTACGCTCATTGGCTCAGTGCATTACACACTTCAGAAGTTCAAAATCATGCAACACATTTTGGTCACACCCGTGGAAACAGAAACACCAAAATCATTCAGTATCCTTGAAATGCACTACTTATGCAGGTAAGAAGTCAGAATTTTTTACTTCACATTCTTGTAAAATTCACAAAAACAGTCTAAAACACGGATTAAACGAGTCATAAAACGTAAAATCAGACATTTGAAAGATGAAACGTGTGCAAACTCCAAAAACATACTGTTTGTTGCGCATCTTTAATTCCCTCGGCAGCAAATGCAACTTGATCTAGGTTGAATGTCTGATTGTAGAGCATATCACGTTGACCTTCATACCTTTCCAGAAAATCCAAGAAAGATGTATACATCAACATGCATATGTCTGTGTGCAGATATTTTCATGAGCATAATGAGCAAGACCGATGTCAGGGAAGATCGTGATAAATTAGCAAAAAAAGGTGCTTCTAAGTGTTGCATTCATTTCCATCTATATATGAAGCAACACATACAAATGCTTATCCAAAATAGATGATACACTTTCTTATTATATCAACGAAAACTACTTTTATGGCAATATAAAACACCCCGCTAACTTTATACAAAATCTAGGAAATTTTCAGCAATTAAAAGGTGATATGTGAATAAAGCAACAGGCAAGGAATATGAAAGGTGTTAGGTGCCCGACTAATCTAATATTTGGGATAACAAACAAATTCAGCAAAATTTATCTTCTAGAAATGCAGAAATATCACATAAGTAGCATAAGCATTAACATAGATCCATGAAATATAGTGCAGATCCTATGAAAACCTAAGTATGTGTTTTCACTTGATACATAGCTATAAGCTATAACTCAGATACCAACCCAATCATTACATGCACCTCCCATGAAGTTTGTTCAACATACACAAGGAATCCTTGTGATTCCAGTAATTATGCTGTCCTCCCCAATCAATGATGGCCGTCAAGAAAAGCTAACCCTTTTAATATTTACATGAAGAACCCTTGTTGAAGGAATTGGAAATGCGGGGAAGAAGGATTTTGTAAGGCAAATTTACATTTTAGAGAACAAGGACATCCAGAACCTTCAATTGGCATAAATAAATACATGGGGTATTAGTAGATTTTGAAGCCCTTTTTGTGCTATATGCTAGCACTCCAATATGACACCATCCAAGCATTTGTTAACATAACGAGCATTTATCATATAGAGGTCAATTTGAGTGAACAGTAATGGTCAGGACCACAAAGGGTAGTCTTGTATATTGAACAAACCCCAACGAGATGAATGTAATTAATCAAGAAATTCTATTTGGAATAGGATTGTCCTACATCATTCTCACCTACTTAAAATGTCGTCCTCGAGTTTGATTGAGAAAAAGAAATCAATCAATTAGGAAGAAAATACTCAAATTTCTGCCACGTCACATATTGAACAGATGTCCATCTCTTTATTCTCTGCAATGACATCAACTTTGCTCCTATATTGCACTTCTTCTCATCCTGAAGGACACTTTATGTGGGACCTTTTATAAGAAATGACGCTTTATTCAATCTCTCATTCTTAAATCTCAGTTGTGCGCATATAAAAACTGATATTTTTCTATTCTTTGTGCTTCTAATGTTCTTTTTTACTTCTAATGACGACATCTTCAATACAACAATTCTTTCACTATTTTTCTCGTGCTTGTGCAATTCTTGGCATTCGCATCGCAAAGGTTTGCATAACTTTTATTCTTAACTTGACAAGCCTCACCTTTGAGTCCTTCGTGACTGGCAAGTTCAATTCACTTTTCTTCTGTTCAACTATTCTGAAATTCCAACTTATTTAGGGTGAGGCTCGAACTTGAGGTCTTCAATTGCAACTTCACCAAAATATTTTTCATCCTTACATTTGTACTCATTGTCAATTTCCATGCATAAGGGAACGACAAGTCTCAATTTTCCATCTTGCACATACTTCTATACCTATATTTTAGAATAATGGTCAGTAACATCCTTATCATCTTAAATGACATCTTTTCCAACATCTACTCTATAAATCTTTTACTCTTTATTTATACTGGTGTTCGAAAATTTCTCATCATGTGACAAAAGAATAATCTTATTATCGCACCACCAATACAGATACACGTTATCTCGATCTACGTCATAGAATCATGGTATTCCCCAAAGTACATATTAATCGTCCAATCTATACAACGTAACAGAAAATCTCATCTTTGCAATACTTTTTAATAGAAAGTAAAATTTTATATACCTCCATATTTTGAATTTCTTGCTCCCTTTTAACTAGTGAAACTTGATAGCAAGATAAGTATTTTTCTTTCTTCAAATTTAAAACTTTAATGAATGCTTTGGATATCATGTCCTCACTACTCCCGTGGTCTATTATCATGTTGCATATTTTGTTGTTGAAGGTTATTTTAAAATTCTTGACGCACTTCAAATTAGGCTTCTTTATATCTCTCCTTGGTAGACTTTCACAGAACCATTGATACCTTGTGTGAGTATTTAAACATTGCTGAGACTCAAAGAAATTCTCTAACCACTTGTTGCCGTGTTCTGGACTTGTTGAAACAACCAATATTCATAGCTGTCAAAGTTTGCAAATTTTTTTTAGTTGCATCTTCGAAAATATCCATCCTTTGTTCCAGGTTATAATTTTACAATCCTCTGATGTACAATGCATACCACTACCTCCATAGGCAGCCATCGACCAAGGACAATTTCAATTTTGTAATGGAAGCGAAATTTAAATTCTTGAAATTAGAATAAAATTGAAACACTTGAAAATATGTAGAGAATAGTTTATTATAATGAATTAGTTGATTGAAAAGTGTAAAAGCCTTGTTCACATAGGCAAAAGAATTCCTTAATTTTACCAGTATAAAGAAATAAAATGGTAAAAGGAAATAAAACTAAAATCCTAATCAAAAGAGAGAGAAGAAATCCTATTCTAGTAAAGAAAGAAGTAGAAAAGAGATAAAACCCTATAACAAGAAATCATATTTGAAATAGGATTGTAATACATCACTTTCCCTCAAAACATACATCTTCCTCTCAATTAGATACAAATAACATTATTAACTTCTCGTTCATCATGTTTTCGGAGCTACAACTCTATGATAGTAGTTCTCAAAACTGCTAAATGAACTGCATATTATGAACTTTACAACGGAAAATAAGAAGCTTAAACTTTATTCAAATCAAAACCACTGAAATGCGGATTGCAGTTGACAAAGACTAATGTACAGGTACTTCAGAAATCTGGCGATTGGAAAAGTCATATTCAATGGCACCTCCAACTCTCAATTTCTGCTCTTAATTAATGTTAGAATAATATTGGGAATTCCATAGAACATTGTTCGTTTTGGCTATTGATTCCGATGAACATCATCTTAATATTTCCTCACTATTTGGTGGGTGGATTACCTTGAATCCCTATGGAAGCAGTTCCTCTGATCCTCGAACAGTAATATTAAAACTCTTAAAAATGTCTTACAAGTTTTTAAAGGAGTTCCCTAGAAACATAATCCTAATGCAACCTCATACTTGTTGATAATTGTGTCATATTCCCTTCAACTATCCATGTATTTTCAATCTTATAAGCAGATCCACATTTAAGCATGCTGATAACCCAAAGTTGGTAAAACCCCACCCCTCTTCCACCCCACATTTTTTTCCCCTCCACTTAAAGAATTTTATTTAAACACGCTAAAACCATATCAACTGAATCCTAATATCCCACAATCAACCTGCTCTAAGAATAGCCAGATATCACAGATTTTAATTCAAACTTCAAGGTAACTCAACCTTGAGAACAAGAATGAACTTAAAATAATTAGGTGGTTACATTTTATAGGTTCAATTAAACAAGTCATATGACTTATCATTTAAAAGAATCTATCATTTAATGTCATCTAATTATCATCTAGACTGGTACATAATACTAGTGGTTTATCCTTTGACACCATTAGCAAGAAAAAAATTTCCAACAGCTATCGCCGAAATGTGTATCTACTAATTCCAAAAACTTAGAACCAATAAAAAGAGGAGGTACTTACATTCTCTTCTGCTTGAGAACCCTCATGGCTCGAGCTTTGACGGCTTCTTGCGCTGGACCTGGTCGGGTCCTCTTGATCTGTTCTTTGTATTTAGCTAATTCAGCATCGAGCTTATTTATCTTCTCCTCAACCGAATCACCTCTCTTATTGATCTGATATAAACAGTGGAAACCATCTCAAACTAATATTTATCACGATCCAAGGGGAACGAAAGCTATCAACTCAGCATATATGTACAGCAAAGTTGGAAGTTTATCATTTATCACGATCCAAGGGGAACGAAAGCTATCAACTCAGCATACATGCACAAAAACATTGGAAGTAAGTAACAATGTCATTATTTCACCAACTATAAAAGGCAACCCTTAAAAGCCATGGTTCATCACATTAGAAACCTATTTTATTGCTTCCCATTTACAGAATGAATAGTAGTAAGACTAAGCATTGTGCATATTAATTCACAAAAGAATTATATTAAATCTAATGAGTGAATGCTTATTGATATGTAGCTACTAAAGAATTGCATACACCTGAAATATCAAGTATAGAATACAGTTATAGATGAATTAAACAATGTCTCCATCAAGGCCAAAACCTATGGGTAATAATTTTATTCTTATATTTTCTTTTAAACATAGAGGTTCTAGAATTTTAAGAAGTTCCAGTGGTCATGTTAAGGTGAAGATTTAAAGAGCATGCACCAAGTATCCTGTATTGAAAATACGCATTTTATGATACATAGGGACAATCAAAGGAGATGCTCAAGAATAGCCATGTAAAAAGCTTAGTTAGTGTCCGTGTATGATAAGAACAAGCTACTGTATTACAACTTGCCAGTATACATTCTTCCTAGCACTTCAGAATCGAAACACATTCCAGATTTGCAGTTCTCCAACAAATTCCAAACTGTAAACACTATCATCTAAAACTTTTCTTCATAGAAACAGTTACCATACTTTGTTGCCATGCTGACGACTATGGAAAAACAAATTATTCACATAGAAATAAAATAAAAGTAATGCTATACGAGTTACACTACACACTGATAATATAACAGACAGATAAAACGCGAAAATGATAACAATAAGGAGGTGCAATATTAAGGGAAACAAAATCACAAATTACAAATAGATTCACAAGATAAAATCAAATCCAACTCTTCAAGTACAAGTGTATCCAAATCCAAATCATTAAGCAAGATGGAAGATGTCAAAAGGTACGCACCCGATCCGATGCGTCTTGAACGGTGGGAGGAGGATCTTTGTCTTTCTTTACTCCAAACACTCTCCTCATATTTTCTTCTTTCTAAATTCTTCTTTGCTTATTGCAGTGAGAATTAGGGTTTCAGCTCGATAGAGAAGTTTTTGAAATAATTTCGAATTTTCCCTTGTGTTGCGAGGATGACCAATACAAAATCTATGAAATTGTAATCCAACTTTGGGGAAAGGGAAAGGGAAAGGGAAAGGGAAAGGGAGAGCGAAGAAAAATAATTGAAACCAATTGGCTACGCCTGAGGCTATTGGAAGCTTCTTCACCCGCTGGCTATATTTTTACGGGATTTTATTTTATTTTTTTCTATTTTTCAGAAAATTTAGTACTCTGGATCAAAAGTGTATTTGTATAGGAATTTTTTATAATGGGAGGAATTTTTTACATTCTATTAGAATATTCAATCCAGCATAATGGCATCTCTCTTTCAATTTTTATGAAAGTATGCATGTGTGATTGTCAAATAAATACCTAAAATTTGTGATATGTTCATTATACAATGTTTAATTAACTTCCCTCTCTAATTTATGCACATTTTATTACTTTAATACCCCTTTAATACGCTCTACAATCTACACTATAGTATAAAGGGTATTTTTGATACTATCTTACTTGCACCCTTAGTCAATTATGACAGTTGTCTGACATCATATACAGCATACCTGAATAACGGTTGAATTTCTGATTAAAATTTGGTCAAAAAAAGGCTCCCAAACAGGCACATAGTATCAATGTACTAAACATATATTTCTTTTTTCGGATGTGTTCAAAATTTTAAGAGTGTAGAACTTGCCACATAGAAGAGTATAAAAGTTAATATAAAGAAAAACGTGAGTGTAGCATGATTGGTTTTAGACACTACATTTCTTGGTAGAAAAAAAAATACACTACCAAAAAGTCATTCTAAAAGTCCAAGAACTTGACTACAAGTTTTTGTTCGATTCCGTGTTCTAATCTACTAAGGCCACTTCTCAGCAAAACTGAAGTGATTATACATCTTCCCAGGAATCGCTTAAGTCAGTGACTCTTGACACTGATGATCGAATTCAGTGTATGGTCTTTACCATTGAAAAGTAACAATATCTTTGAAAGGCAAAATGCACAAATAGTTCTACTTAATACATCAACTAGAATTACAATTATTCATTGACGAAGGCAATCCAAAAAGTACAAAAACAGGTCGGAAGAGGTTGCGTACAAACACACCAGTAGAGTGCCGAATAAGCACCCAAAAAGGTTTAAAGTGAGGCAACACATGTTCTGAACTAAAATATTCAATTTTGATTCCTCATTCTGCATCAATATTTTTACCTTGAAATTTTACAATTACATTAATTCAAATGGTATTTGAGCATTTACCTTGCACCGTATGATTTCTATGAAAAATTAGACACTTCTTTCACTAAATTATTACTATGCATGTGATATGATTGAGTAGAATCGACTAGATGAGAGTAAAATATAGAGACATGCTAACACATGCGTAATGCTTAGTATTCGTCTAAATCAACAAGGCAGCTACACCAAAGAACAGCACAAATGCCAACGCCCTGAGCTAGTCAAGCCATGGCATGCGCCATTCCTTTCTCTGGTTTCTTCTTGTTAAGGACTAATGCTATCTTCACTGCTGCAGTTATTTCGATACCGTCCTGTTCTATCCAATCCGATCATCTAGCTCCGAACCTTCAGCATTTAAACTGCAATAAGAAACCCACATTCTAAGTTAATCCCAAATCTCTTTAGCACCAAAGTTCCAAAACACAATACTCGAACACGTGTTAGCTTTATTCTATACAACTCAAGTTTCATATCCCAAATACTCAAAAAGTAAACAGAATCAAAATGTTATGCTCTGTAGCAGAAAGCGTATCAACTTTCATAGAGGAATGCAACATTTGGAACAGAGAAGGTTTATAAGACAGGAAACTAAAGCCCAGAAAAGTACTTTTTATTCCATAAACACAAGGAGTTGAGGCGTGAAAGTCCTTAAAGTTACAACAAGTGTTGACCTCAATTGCAATTCATCCTTGACTTTTTAGGCTATTACAAGACTAAGATTTTAGACCAAGTTGCTTTCGTGTCTTCCCAACAAACAAGTCCCCAGACTTTATCAGGCCAGGAATGCGTCCAACGACAGGTAAACAGAGAATTTGAGCCACTGCATCTCTTCGACCGAGTGAAACAACTGCCATTGGTGAAGCAGGCTTGTAATTAACCAGCGCGTTTTCTTCTCTTCCTTTTATTAACATATTCAAGTTCTTAGCAGCCACCATTGCATGCCTTTGTGCCAAATATCCTTGTTTGAGTTCCTGCATATAATATTACGCTGTAAGAATAATAACGATGAATATTGAGAGAATGAACTCAATTTCATATAAAAGATTCTTCAAATAAAAATATTACAGGTTTTTTATTTATTTATTTTTTTCATTTTTACCCTGCTTAATAATTTCATAGAAACACTCATTCAATTAGGGAAAAACCAGGGATTAAATACCTTCTGTGTGTAGTGAAGACCAAGATCGCTAGGAGCATACGATTCAACATTTTTTGTATTGACTCCTTTAAATGTTTTTGAAATATGAGAAAAATCAGGTGTCATTATATTTTTAATTTTTGTTAAATCAAACTCTGCTGTTTCTCCAAAGCCAAACAGATTCCAAAATCTCTGGTTTATTTGGAGGTTATTTTGTCCCAATCAACGGGTACGAAAGTTTACAAAGATGCTTAGATTTCACCACATGAAATCATTTTATGTAGCATGAAGAAACTAATACTTGGAGCCAAATAAAGTAAAACAACAAATAATGCTCGACTTACTGGAATATCAGTGATATCTCCAATGCCAAAGACATTCTTGTGACCCCTGACCCTCAAGTTTGCATCAACCATTAGCCTTCCATGACTGTCTAAGCTATCTTTCAAAACAGTCTCCTTCAGCCACGACGAACCAATTGGCTTACCCGTGCATATAAAGTGGCAATCAGCTTTTATGCTCTCTCCACCAGATGTTTTATAAACATCATCTGACCAAGATTTCAAGTCAACAGATTGGCCCAAGATGACTTCAACCTTCTTTGAAATCAACCAATCATGAGCCATTTTACCAGCCTTTTCTCCAATGAATTCTAACAACCTTGATCCTCGATGCACCAGTGTCACCTTCTTGTCAGGAAAGTCAACAACAATTTCAGCTGCTAATTCCACACCAGTTGGTCCCCCTCCAACAATCAAAATTGAATTTGCAGATCTTATCTTGACATGTTCTACAACCAGGAAAATAAGTCAGTAGCCGGTAATCATAGCATCCATTAGACAGTGGTTTGGATTTGAATAAAGACCCTGAAATGCTTGGACAAACTTGGAGAAAAGAATACAAGAGTTCTAATAATGAATCAGCTTAATAATTAAAATATAAGAAAAGTATGTTGTGAGAATCTTGCAATCATTAGAAAATTATGGATAACATATAGGTTGATATCTATGCTTTTTGAGAAGCTGGAATATGATGATATTAAGATATCACTACAACTTGGCCTTTATTATACAACTCAAGACACTTGAAACTTCTCTTATGATTTTCAAACATTGTTCAAGATACACCATTTTTGGAAATGATTATTAAACGCAACTGCATCCATGCATATACCTCACAAAGGCATTTATTTTCTCTTCTCAGATCTCTTCATATAAACCTATTTAATAGTTTAGGGACAAATATCTATGTTAGCGTGTGGATGAGCACAACTTCCAGAAGTAGTGAGTCATAGAACTGATAACCAAGTACAAAATACGCCTAAATAAAGTTAAGAAATATCAATCGTAAGTGTGAAACCGAAATATTGCTCCCATACTGGAAGTCATACTTCTAAATGCAAACTCACCAGTACAACTAATGAAGGTAATATGATGAGGAAAAAATAAATTAACTGCTAAAGCTACAAGATTAAATTTGCTCGCATATTTGTGCCAGTATTACCTGCTTGGTAGTAACTAAGCTTCTCATCTTTTGTACAAGGACCAGCATCTGCATGACCAGTGGCAATGACAAGATAATCATATGCAATTAGACAGCCTTGAGCAGTCAATACTTCATTCTCTGTGATGTCAGTTGCAGCAGATGCAATAATGTGTGCAGTAGGAAGGTATTCCAAGTGATTAATCACTGATCTCTGTGCAAATGATGGTTCAACCATTGATCTCAAGCTTGCCCAAGAAATCTCAACGTACTCCTTCCTGCAGTTTCAGTTCAAGTTAAGCAAAGGGAACCAAATTTAAGATGTTTTAAATTATAGTTAACAGCAAAGATTAATTTCAAGTTGCAATTCTTGGTCATGTCATTATAATTTCGATGTATTCAATGTAATTTAAGTTAAATCCTGTCAATGTGTGAGAATTGAGACATCAACCATGAAAGATATTATACAAAGAGCACGAGACGATGAACTAAAAGAAAAGACAGTTTTCAACACCATACTTTTTGGATGCGTGGAGCCAAATTATTCATTACATTTTAAATGTTATAGGTGTACTTTGGAAAATTAGCACTTATATTAGGTCGCCTTGATATTTCCTCATATAAAGGTATTAGGACGAGATTCTTTTTTATGATGTGGAGGAAAAACCAAGAGGTGTGAGATCTGAAAACACTATAATCATTCTTCTTCTTCAATATAGTTAAATCCTGCAGTGGCATCAAGAGTACATAACTCTCGCATTGAGAGTGAACCATTCTAAATCGCGTTTTTTTTTTTTTTCGTATTATTATTTCTCTTGGTGATATAGGATTAACGATTTATCCATAACAATACCAACCATCCACACCTGGGCAAATCCTAAAAACCACTTGAGAAACCTTTGATATTATTCCTAAAGATCAGTCAAGGATGTACAAGATCATGTTCTGAATTAGATCTCATTGAACTGTTGAGTGTGCATTCTATATGATGTAAAGGATCAAGACCCACCTGAGACTTAAAAAGTTGACAATAAATAATGCTGATGGTACTACACTTTTTTATTAATAAGTTTAGAAGAATTTTTACACTTCTGTGAAATATAAATCCAGTAACCATTGTTTAGAACAACTGTTTGAGGCTCTCTCCTTTAGGCATACCTCATGTGAGGCTTTCATTAAACGTCTTTGAAGTTTATGCTTTGAGTATCATGCCTGAGGCTTACACCTCAAAGCTCAGCCTCAGGCTAGCGCTAAGGTGTGCGCACATTTGTCTTGCCCTTTCTGGACCTTTTATTATCGACCCAACTTTCTGGATTTTTTACAATATTTGACAGGGGTTTTCTTTCTTTTATTATTATTATTATTATTATTATTATTATTATTATTATTATTATTCCTTTAAGGAGAATACACCATTGGAAGTGGAGGATAGTTACAGAATAAAAAATGCAGTGATCAGGAGGATGATAGTGGAATTAAATATATTGACAATTCACTTAAAGATTTTATTGTTACTCATAATATAGGAGACCCCTTAATTATTTCTACATGTAAAAGTTATTGCAATTTATTATGTGATCACTAATTTGAAAACTTATTGTTATGAACTCCTTTATTGATCACTTTAGTTTGTAAAGATTTAATCTCGCTTTCTTACTAAGGTTCCAGATAGTTTGTATTGTTTTGAATTATTTTATTGGTTTATCTTGGGGTTACACCACAAAATGCCTGGTGGTTTACTTGTGACTTGTGAGGTAAAGCTCTCAGTACCCAAATTGAGCCTTTTCGAACTTTGATTCTAGCATCAATGCGCTAGCCAACTTTTAGCTAGTTCACATGATCTATTTGGTTAATTTCTTCTCTAACAACTGCTAGTGCAACTACATCATAATTTTCTCAAATGCCGCAAGTTTTCTCCGACAACATAAACTCAAAAGCTTATATCTTTTTGCACTGTGGTAATTTTTAACCCTGCAAACAAACCTGGCATGCATAAGCTCATTAAAGTTATTGCCATGATGTAGTGTGTTAGATTTACTCATATTGTACACATACTTTGTCTGTGAATTATAATTACTTTGATTTACATCACATACATTGCGTTATTGATAAAACCTCAAATACCAATTTGTAGAGGGACAGTAAGTGTTGTAGGAGGAGTAAGCGAGTAAAGCATCCCAACATCTTTACTTCCCTCCCAATTCTCTTCCTTACCTAACAAGGGTATGCTCACCCTTTACTTCCGGTTCTGCATTCAACCAAGTATAACGTAGACTAACAGTTTATCATCCCATCCTCCCTAGAAACAAATAAATAATAAAACAAGAAAAGGTGGTAAATAATTGGAATATTATTGGAATGACATCCAACAACAAAATTCACTGATAGCCTATAGCTCCTCAATATGTCTCACAAAAAGGTAAATGAGGACCCATAGGGCAGGATTTGAAGAGCTGTTGTTATAGAAGCAATACAGGAATGTAAAAAGAGTTTTCAGAAATTATGTCGAACTAGTGCAATTCACAGAATCGGACAATTTTCTTCGGATCTCGATAAAGCTATCTATAAGCACGGAGCGTTCTGAGGTGTGAAGTGAAGACACTCCTCAATGCTAAAAGAACTTGCCAATAGACAATAGGAGATTTCCAACACCTATCAGAATTACAATTTTCATCTATATTTGTTGACACTGATTACCATCCTTCCTAATTCTCCTTTTGGTGCTTTGACTCTTTAAAGTTCTTGCTTGGGCAATACGCCAATACCAAAGTTGGAGAAATAATATGTGCTCCATCCAAAGAAAGACGCAATTGATATTTGATAACAGTCATCTCTGCTTAAGTAAACTTTCAAACATATGCACCGTGCTCCTGAAACCTAACCACACTGACACGCCTTTATATATAAGATTGGTCAACAGAGCAGGTCCTGAAACTCATAGAGCATAATTTCTCTTGATGAGGCTTGGAAATGTTACATCTCTACTAGTTCTCTGAAAATTTTACTATTGAATACAATCAGCTTCCCATTTCATCAGATTGAGCATTTAGGAACTTTTGCCTATTTATTAACACCAAAAGTGCAACACCATTGAGTGTTTCCAGTCTCTGATCACCCTTTCTTTCTAGATTTATTATTACAACAAAAGTAGACTATTTTTATTCCAAAATCCAAATATAAACTCAAATAATCAAAGTTTATATGTCAATAATGATTTTATTCATGTGGTTAAGGCTGGTTGAACCTGCAATCACAATAGCAGTAAACATTTTCATCTCATATGCAACTCAGAATTACTAAATCTAATTAAAGGACACCACAAACGTACAAAGCAGTGAAAGAAATGAACACTCACACCACAAATTATACCCACAGAATTAACAAAATTACACATTCATCTATATTCAATTCAACCATAACAAAGCCAGTAAAGAAAGCATAAGAAAAGCGAAAGTGAGCTTACAGATCAATAAGGAAAACATCAGCATCGTTTAGAAGGGTCTTCGCAATAAGAGAGCCGGCGATTCCACCTCCCACCACCACCACCCTCTTCTTCACTCCAATCGGATCGTCCATTATCAACTCAAAATACTTCTATAATTATTCACAAAAATAGGGAAATAAAAAAAGAAACCGATAAATTCCTTTCAACGCTGAAATTCACAAAAAATAAAAAAATAAAAAAATAAATAAAAATAAAAAAATAGGTGTGATTATGAGGGAAATGCAGAAGAAAAAGAACCCAGATGCCTTTTGCAATGGAAAATGAATATGCAACGAGAAAGGGAGTTCCAGGGTAGTCCTCTGGGAGGGGCAACCCCTTTTCTCCTAAAGATAGCTTATTAATTATCAATCACCATATTATCCTCATTTCTCATTTCTCGAGATGCCAGTGATGGCATTAAAAATTGAACAGTGTCTCATTGTTTTGGGTTGGTTTGTTTGTTTTTGGAATAACCTATTTTATCGATGTTAACAACTTTTTAATCACATATATATCAATTTTTGTTAAAAATCTAATTTTAATATTTATCAAATAGGTTTTTAGTAATAATAATTTTTTTTTAAAAAAATGTCTTATTAAAATATTTTAAAATAAAAAAGATAAGAAATATTTTAAATTTAAATATAAAATTATTTTATTGGAAAAATTCATAATTGATATAAAATTTACGAAAAATTAAGTTTCTAAAAAATGGGCTCAAACGGGCTTCATTTATCACACCGTGTAAAATGATCCATAATTACAAGAGATAGTCCATGTTTGAATTAGATAAAAAATAGTTTGATCAATTTTAACAAAACTTGATCGAATGTGTGATTTGAAAATTTCAATAAAATAGGTCTGGCTGAAAAAATGATAAAAAAATTCCTAAAATCTAAGTGGGATCAGGGACATCATTGTCCTCCACCTCTCTTACCACTATCCATAAATTCTCAAAATGTTAGGGCAGTTCTCTTTGTCGTTTTCAAACCGTTTTCTGTTTTTCGATTTTTCAAAACAGTGAAAATGCGTTCTCTTTTTTATTTTCGAAAATACGTTTTTGAAAACAAGTTTAAAATTTACAAAGAAAATACAAAATGACAAATTTGTCGTTTTGAGTGTTTTCAGTTATAATCAAGTCAAAATTTTCAAAACTTGTTTTTGGTGTTTTCAAAATATCAAAGAGAACACATTTTCAATA
>CAIGRP010090699.1:0-22968 GCA_903798385.1 Fraxinus cuspidata
CATACTAAAGGTAACATAAACATCGACCGTAAAGTATTGCGACTAATGTTATGTAGAAAAAGTAATTCATGAAAGAGGAAAAAAAGGGTTAGCAAATAAGATATTTGTAGTGGCTGTCATCCTAATTGGCCATTGTATGGAAATTTTTGTGCTAAAAGTTAAAATGCTCAAATAACAAAAAGTAAATTCACGATTTTTTTTTTTTGGTTTTCCTACCGCTTCTGGATAATACTTTAAACATGTGATAGTTTACAAACTTACTTAACCATCCGACAAAATGACTCAAGCACCCTATTAGTTTCACAATATATTTTAATATAATAATTTTTTTGAAAAATAAGAACAATTTAAATTGTAATGAATTGTAAATCAATATTTTCTCTTAATGGGCTTAGAGTATCTTCAATAGACTATCTCAATATAAGATGTTCTCTATTTTGAGGAGTCAATGCTTAATATCAAATTCAAAGTGACTCTATTCTTACTTTATATTGATTACATTCTTTGAGAAACATTTCTCTCACACACTCATTTTCATCTACAAATTAAAAAAAAAAAAATATATATATATATATATATATCATTTTTTTTAACTATAACTTTTTCCAACTTTTTAGTCATATTCACAAAAAAAAAATAAAAAAAATATATATATATATATTGTTAAAAGAATCATTCCTAAAAAAATTCTTTATCTTACAAGCGCTTAATAATCTATAAATTTCCATACTCTATTTTCTTAAGATTTTCAAATCATATTTGTATTAACTGATCACTGATATATTAAAAATATGTTAACTAAAGAGATGAGGATAAATCAATAAACATTTCTTAAAAAAGAAAAATTAAGTGCAAAAATAGAGATCATAATTCGAGTATATAAAAAAATTGACTCTCCAAATTATAAAATGTTCTCTATTATGCATAAGATTTTTATAAATCAAAAGTGTCTTGAAGATCCTCTTAGAGCATATATACCAATAAAGTGATATTGATTCTAAAATAACTATAATGAGAAGGATTGAGCTAAAAAAAATACTTTATGCTTAAGCTAATCATCCATATATCAAAATTGTTGATTGGAATGGATTTTGATATGTCGGGTTTGGTTGGTTGTTGGAAGAGCTATTGTATTTGACATTTGAAGAACATAATGTTTTCATAAATTTACTTTCAACTGAATATAATGTGTACAAGTTAAAAGGTAGTGATATAGGAGAAAAAAAAAAGGCATTTTGAGATAATCACTAGAACACAACACCTTTTCACTTAATGAAAATAAAGGATGTTTTCAATTATAACTGTATTATCAAAATATTAGAATTGGATAAACAAAACTTTAATTAAATAAATTACCAAAGAATTGAGAAATAAATACATAGAGAAGAAAAAAGAAAGACTGGGTCTCTTGGGACTGGAGCCACTTAGAATTGGGCATGCTGCATGTGAGATAAGACTTCTCGCGTGCTGGTTCGTATTTGTTGCCAAAATTTTGAGCAACAAAAAAGTTGAAACACACTTTCCTATATTTGTAAAGACTTGTATACTTGACAAAAAAATTCCTGAATAATTCACATCTGTCGATGTTAAAATTTTACTAAGTTGACATGAATAATATAAATTCTATAGAATAAAAGATGACTCCTTTTTTACCATCAGAAATAATCTATATTCTTATAGTAGGATTTGTTTATATAGAAATGTACGTAAATATAAGTATTTGGTGTAAGTACATGTCATAATTGAGTAACTAAATCACTTCATTTTTTACCGTAATATCACGCATTTGCTAGTTATTTATCGTAATTGTCGTAGCATTAATTATCACACTCTCTTTAAATAATTGCATGTGTTAGATGTCGGTCACAATTGAATAAAGTTTCTTCGTAGGGCCAAACATAATTTTACATCAACCATACGTGCGCTTGTAATCAAACTCATTAAACAATGAATAAGAAACATTTGGCGTGTAAAATTGGTTATAATATCTAGTTTATACACCAACATTTTCCATTTTGATGAATTTGTTAAGTTTGCTTTAGAAGGTATATACTTCAAATACATATGGGTTTTTAACATATATGTGTTCATTATATAAAGCTAATTACTTAATTAGATTATTTAAAATTATATTGTTAAAATATGAAAATATTTTTTGGTTGAATGATTGGAGTGCAAAGCTATAACTATTATTTTGCCCTAACAAAAAAAGAAAAAAGAAAAGAAAAGAATAGAGATTGATGGACAACACATCACTGACTGTCTTATGATTTGAGGTGTTTGGAATTGACATTTGAATTGTCATTTCAAGTACCCTCTTTTCCTTCCACCACTCTGAGAATGACCCCTCACTCAACCAATTATCTTCTCTCCTACATTTATCTCAATATATAGATGATTATCCCAATTTAGAATCACTAATACCGTAATTAGGTAACACTCAATTACTTTAATAAATAAAATTAAATGAGTCAGATAATTATATATTTAATTAAGTTTTATATAACGTCACATAAATTGATGTCATAACATTAGTGATGTTAGATAACATCATTTTCTACCTACCTACAAACTTATATATTAGCGGTCTGCGTATATCTATGTGCCCATATTATTTTCCCATTTTGGGGATTTGATCGAAATCCAGTTGGCACGAAATGATATAAAACTCAACCAATCCACACCTTCCAAACAATATAAGAGGATTAATGTCAACTTAAGGAAATCTCAAAAATCTTAATCAAATTATTTCTTTAAACTCACTCACAAGAAACTATGAAAAAAATCAACAAATAAAGCTAGCTGAAACACATGTTGAACAAGGATCCTCTGAATCTTGAAAAGTTGTTATTATAACATTTCAATATCAAACATTTGGCCATATCTCAACTATGACGGTTTCCAGTATGCCACTAATAATCGGCTAATATTTCAATATTTGCATCCATTTGATTTTTTTTATATATAAAAAAATATATAAGATAAGATGGATGAAAAGAAATTTCTCCTCTTGCCCATACTCATTCGATACCTTGACATTTATTTGTTTCATTAAACGTAAATAGATCTATTGGATTATTTTTATTCCTTTTATTTCATTTTTTCCCGATTTGTGTTTTCTCCCAAACAAACAAACTAGTAGTGAAAGAACACTACAATTTCCTGATATTGCCTAGCTTTCCAACTAGATTGGTGGAGGACTATATTTTCTTTGCCTTCAAAAGATCAAATCTAAATGGAAGTCAACTCTTGATAGAATGTTGGCACAACTTTATATTCAGTGGGAGATAAAAAGTGGACACCTGGGTGACACTAAGGAGGAATTTTTTCTATGGACACAAGTCACACCATTGTAAAGTTAACAAAAATGTTGAAATATGTGCACTATTAAGTGATTTGTGTATTATACTAAATATGACAATTTGATAAAATTTATTTGGTACTTTATTTTCTTTTGTTTGGCCTAGATTCTTGTTTTGTTAGTTATCGTCATTAAGTTTTATACAATTTATCAAGTTATAGCAATCTTCTTCATTTGATTGAGCTCGGTGTCGATTTTGAAAAATATTACGCATTCATTTTCTCATCTTTCTTTCATGCGCAAACATCCTTTCTCTGTCCCTTCAATTTTTTTAGTCACTGAATTGATGATTGGATATGGAGAGAGTTGTTAGGAAAAAAAAAAATATGGTTCAATAGAAGGGAATCAAATTAAGAGATGAAAAATAATCATAAATACATACTCTTATTTTGTGGAGAGTAAAGAGTCAAAAAATTATTTCCCATTAGTGCATGGTGGGATCCTATATATAGTCAACCCAAGACCTTGAAAACCTTTAAAAATCTTGATTCTTGACACACACACCCTTTTCAAATGGAAGGTCGGCCATCTTTTATGTGATGAAATGATGGCTGACCAAAAAAAATTGGTTTGACAAAATTAAACAAGTCTTGGTACAAATTATTACCTCATGACTCCATTGGATCCCATATATAATGGCTTAAAATTGACAATTTAAATATCTTTGTGACAAACATTGCATGCCAAAGCAACAAGTAATTAAATATAGTCTTTTTAGATTATTAACAAAAAAAAAAAAATTGAATTCTTTGTGCATATTATAGACGACGTGTTTTAAAATATACTACGGTGTAATTAGCTAAACTATATTAATTAATTATGATCAATTTTCTAAGTTGTGATCCCAAAGTTGCAGCAAGTAGGGTCCCGAATCATTAGGGATGATGCGTTTTCTAGGGATAAGATATAGATGCTGTCACATAAAAATTATTTATTTATTATTTATTTATTTTTTAATTTGTGGTATCAACTTGCCCCATCAAGGTTTCCTAATTGGGGATAAAGTAAAAATATATATTTTATTCGTGTGATCTAATTAAGAATAATTGTTTTCCTATTACAGGTAACACCAAAATGTAACATTAATCATTCATAGTTTAAAATTAATTAAATTCCGAAATGTTATTTTCTTGACCTTTTGGGGGTGTAGACTTTAAAAGAAGGATTACTACCATAATATATATAGATGGAAGCACAGAACACGCGACAACCTACTAAAAGTGGAATTTCACCATAGTCGATAATTATTACATTTAATTTCTAAAATTGGAAGGATTAATCTTTTGAGTTTGTTTATTTACTAAATAAACTTTTCATATTAAATGTTAAATATCAGATAAACAATTCTCATACCACTAACTTTATCAATTGAAAAATTTTCAGCAATTCATTTTTTTTTTCCTATTTGTTTCTTTAGTTTGCCCTTTTTCAAAGAAATGCTAGAATATTAGACAAAATCTTGCCTGTATACTACAAGGACTAAATAGGGTTTGAAGTGGTCTCTCTCTCTCTCTCTCTCTCTCTCTCTCTCTCTCTCTCGTCTGTATATATTCATAAATTATATTCATAAAAAAATTGGAATTTTTTTTTTTAATTTTATAATTTCTCAGCATGGACATATGAGGAGCAAGTTGAACTAGAAAAAAGAGCCCGCTTTCTGATTCGATTCATTGCATTGTGGGATATGTTTTTAACATTTTCAAGAGAAAGAGGATTACTGAGAGGAAACCCGTGTATATGTAACAACATACATAGGCCATTACAAGCAGTGTTTGTTAAGGACGCCAGACAAAGTGAGAGAAACTGTTACACTTTCAGTGATACATAATTGTCTGAAGGTACAAATAAATCTATGAAAATCTTAATCATAAAGTATGTTTATAATACCTTGCTAAAGGGAAACAATGAATACACTTGCTATATATCACTTTTACCTTGCAGAAACCACATCCAATTGGATATAATTAGGAACCACCTTGTCTGAATTTACAATCAGTGACAAGATTTCTGCTTCCTTTATTTTTATTTTTATTAATACTATCTGTAACAGATGTCATAGGAGGGATTTATTTATGATTTACACTATTTCCAATCGATTTTGGACGTAAATATTTTCGATATGATTAATACATTGATATTTACGACAAACATATTATTTAATTTAACTTATATTCTAATAAATTAAATGATAGAGTGTGTAGATTCAATTCTGGATAACATCTTAATCATGAGTTGTGATCGTAAAATATTACATATGACTAAATATTAAATTATTCGTGATTTTAAGTAATAACGAGATACCAATATCGTTATTACGAATAAACCATCATGTGTGACATCTCTCACTTTTGAAGTGAGTAACTGATCTAAATACAATTTTTATCTAAACACAAAGTAGATCTTTACTATGAATTGAAATTATTTTAAATTTCATTATGCATCATTAAGTAATTTCCCAACAAAACTTTTTAGAATGAGTCACTGACTCAGGATGACACTTGAGCTCATCATTTTAACTCGGGTGTGATACCATATCGAGATATTTAATTTAAAGATTCAAATTCTTAATAGAATTTATTCATGTAATTTTTATTTTCAACATATGTCTTGAACACACCCTATATTGCATTCCTAAAAATATAAAATCAGGTCATTAAAAGCTGAACAAAAATCTGAATTAGTAGGTTCGTGATATGATGTAACTCTTTAAAACTAGAACTGATTTTCGTGGTTGACTTGATGAAGCCCACATGTTGAAGAATTTTGAGAAATAAAAAAGATTTGGTGGGGTTCATATCATAAGTTTTTGCAAATGGCATGTTTCTTGTAAACCTTGATTTTCATTTCGACCACTTAAACAAAATATCAATTTATGTTCACTAAGTATGGTGATATCTTGTTGATGTTGGTCTTGCTCAATTAGTGTTGAACAAATATTTTCAAAGATTTTGTCCACTATGGGAATTAGTGAGGTCCAATAAACTTCCCCTAATTGCCACTTCTTCAGGTATGCCCTAAACTTTCTATTACACTTTGTAGGCCCCAACTCTTTCGACTTGTCTAATAAGTTGAATTCGAGTATAATTAATAAAAAAGATTAAAAATCTTACAACAAATATCCTATAGAGTTATGTTAGTATCAATGTTATAAAACCTAACCCGAGTATCGACCGAAAAAAGAGAAAGGGTCAAGGGTTCAAAAATTCAATCAGGATCGAACCGGGGTCAAACCGAAAATAATAAATAAATATTTATAAACATTTTAATTTTGTTTTGACAATAATATATAATTACATTTTCATCCCACTAATTCAAAATAAATACAAATGTGTCATATGTATGTTTTTTAATATAAAATGAGTTTTTAATTTGTTGGATCACTTAGAAACTCATTCCAATTGAACTATATAATTTGTAGAATTTTTTTTTTAAATGTTAGCAATATATAGGAATTGAGTGATTTAATTTTGTAGTCATACACCATGTGGCCATAAATAATATTGAACGAGTGTGATTTATTGAAGTTTATCAATCCCATCTTGAAAGTGTATTGTAAAAGAGTGCTTATTGAAAATTGTCATTCCCAAATTTGAAGTTTATGAATTATGGGATTCAAGAAATGGATATAAAAGAGTTCTATGGGGTAGAAAAATGAGTAAATGGGTTGCCATCTTTTAGGTAACATTTTTGTAATACAGTAATAAAATATTTCTTTATGAAAAAAAAAAAGTTTTGGGAACCGATTCAATACTTAAAACCAAGACTGGTTCCAAATTTTTGGTTTATTTGACATGTTTTCCGGTTATTTGACCAATTTTTTTATTAAAAGGTTTTTTCATTATAATCGGAATGGATTTTGGTTTGGTTCCCAATTTTCAAAACTAAACCGGCTGGTCGATCCGATTTTGAAAAAAATTAGTATCACAAACATACCAAACATACACTTAATGCTCGTTTGACATGTATAATTAAGTTAAGGCGGATATGCTCATTATTGTAGGTTTTTCTTGACCTAACATAAACTATTCATATCAATTTAATCAAAATGAATAGTAGCCTACATTAAATACCGAATTGAACAAACTTATGTACCGATTATAATAGTAAACTCAACCTACAATACATTCTGTTGAAGCCTAACTTCCAGTAAATAATCTGAACAATCATTTAGTACATAAAATTTGACATAACATATGACGGAAAATAATTGAAAGATGAAAGATATAAAAAAAATAATTCAATCATTTGTGACTACATCAACGTCGGCAAGAGTCCTGTAAACAATGTCTCGTACCCATGGCTTTTCCTAATCTGAACGACCAAATCGAATGGCCTCGTTGCCTGTCATCTGATGCTAATCTGATGTGACTAGTCTATAAATGCATGTGAAGCATATTATAATGACTGATGGTCTTGACCACTCCTAGTCAGAAACATGATCACCCCAACCCCAAAACCACTACACCCCCAAACCACCCCACCCCACCCCATGCAACAGGAACACCCAGCTAGAAAATATCCAAATGTTATAAACCCTCAATCAACTCGAAACGTGTCATTGATAAATCCCTCCATCGGTTTCACTATTCCTCACTTTGTACTGAGGCTTAGTTGTATCATCAGTGATTCAGTGTGTTTTTTTTTGCAGTTATAGGGTGTAGTGAGGCACTGATTTCCAAGTGGAATTTATGGCCAACCCTGCTGAGCTGCCACCCTAACTATCTTCTTTTCATTTATGGAGGAAGAGAAAAGAGAACTGATTAGTTCATGCCTTTTCCATATTCTATCAGTCTTGCCTTGTTCTTTTTGCCTCTTCTCTCTTCTTCTTCTTCTTTTTTTTTTTCTAATCTCATCGATCCATCTTTCAGTTCTGAAACAGTTGCAGTTACTGCAGTTCAGTACAGTTAGAATAAATATTTGATTTTTCTGTTGATGGGTCAATTCAAAGCGTGTGTGGAATTTATTGTGTGGCTAATCAGTGCCCGCAAATCATTTTTGTTCAATATTTTGATAAGGTTAATAAATGTGCAGATTAATGCATTTTGAACGAGTCAAAGATGAGACCCGGAGCACGCGTTATCGGCCATGCCCTACGCTTTTGGACGTTTTCTCGTTTAGCAAAACGATTCAAGCTCGAGAGGATCCGCAAATCGAGTTTAGTGGGGCTAAGGTTCAATGTCATAATGTAACATATTTGTGACATTACAGTTACGATGTAACATATTTTTGATATTAAAGTTATGATTCATGGTATAACTATCGTCTAAATAGAGCACAACATAAAAAGTGGGAGATAGTTTTAATTACTAGAAATTAATGGACAACTCTTAGTGATAACTTCTCAATGAAAGTATTTTGTTGTATTTAAGATGATTGACAAGAATGAGTGACCATTAGTGCTGGATAAGTATTTTTTTTTTTTTTATTGAATTGTATTCTTACCTCAAAAATATTGAATAAAACATTTTAGCATTCCGTGTGAGTTAAATTTGATTTTGTTTATCTAATTTAAGTTAAAACAAAAATTATTTATTTTTAAATTATTATAATAAAATAAGTAGTTATCTACGTACACGAACAAAATCGATTATTACTTTTATTGATTTGACCAACGAACTACATGGGAAATACTCTTTCATTTCAAAATCATTTTTGAAAAGTAACAATTCTACCTCTAGTAAGTTACACACAAAGTTCAAAATGGTCATGATTAAGTTGTTTTAAACGCGTTAGATCTACTTTTGTTCTCTCTTTCCTCTCACCGATGTTCAAGAATTTTGATTCTCGTGATAGAAGTAGCTTTAAGTCATTAGTGTTCACTTCTATAAGTCGGGTACTTTCTATTGATTTTCAATCATAGTCTTCGCCTTATCCTTGTTCTAGCTTGAAAACCCTAAATGTTGCTCTGCAACATGCACTTTCTAGAAAACGACCGTATTTATGGAAATTAGTAAATTTGTCTCTTTTAAATGAAAATACAAAAAATGCCCTAAATGTTTATTTTTTTAATAAAACTTAACTATTACAGGTATTTGCATAATTTTTTAGGCAAATATTGAAATTTTAAGACAAGATTCATTTTGCAAGATAATTGGGTGGTAATCTAGATAGTTCTAACAGTCTTGGAAGGTATTTCGACTAATCACGAGAGTTTCAACTGTTTTGTGTAGACTGGTATAGTAATCAAGATATTTCAAGCCCTTGTTTGAGTCTCATTATTTGGCAATGAATACATTTTTAAATAGTATATTGATGGCGAATGTGTGGTTAAAAAATAAAAAAATGTTTTGAATTTGTGTATAATATTAGATTATTTTAGAATATATGGTTGAAAAGAAGAAAAAGAAAAATGTATTTTGTAAATAATGAGAATCAAACAAAGACTAAATGTCTACGCTAGATAGTGTCTTGATTAGTCTAGTGTTTGAGCCACTTTATTTTGAAATAATGTATTCTGGAATAGTAGATTGATGGAGAATTTGTGGTTGAAAAGGAAGGAAAAGTTATTGATGTGATGGAAAATATTATTTTATTGAAGAATGTGTGGTTGAAAATGAAAATGAAAATTTTAATATGTACCAAAACCACATTATTTTGGAAGAATGTATTCTAGAATAGTAGATTGATGGAAAATATGTGGTTGAAAAAGAAGGAAAAGTTATTGATGTGATGTAAAATATTATTTTATTGAAGATTGTGTGGTTGAAAATGAGTAGAAGAATGAAAATGAAAATTTTAATGTGTACCAAACAGGGGCTAATTGTCACAATTAAAACTATTTTTCATCTTTCGAGATAGTTAGAATTATCTAGTGTACCAACAACTCTCTTGCAAAATAAATATTCTCTTGAAAGTTTTCAAGATTTGACTCAAAAGTTGTGTACTAAAATGAATATTTTCTTAGAAGCTTTCAAGATTTATCTTAAAAGTTGGGCACCAATTAAAATAGCATTTTATCAACGAAAAAGGATAAAATTGATTAGAAGCATTCATTTTCCTAATTTTCCCAAAAAGTATCCATTTTTATCTCTCACTAGAAAAATGATCGACACACGAATCTCACAATGTTTAAGTGAATAATACTTCCAAACGTCACTCATTAATGTCCCATCCATCTTAAGGACGACATAGTCATAAGTTCTCACTTCTTCATGAACGCATCAATCTACGTTGAGAACTTCTATAGTACAACTTAGATAATTTCTTCAAGGGATCATATCAAATAACAATGACATAAGATTAATTGTGGATCCAAAACAAAAATAGAAATATTTGGGTTTTCAATGTGGATTTACTTAATTTTGTATGCTCCCCCACCCCAAAACAAACCAACAAGTTTAGTTATACTATTTTAGCATATTTGCCCCTTAAGGAGAGTAAAAAACATTTGATGTGGGAATTTCAATTTATAACAACTGATGCGGACGCTCCTAAAACCCTATAGGTAATAGGAGTTTCAAGATATTCGTGCAAAGTAAAGTTAAACCCTAAGAGGAGATAATCTTAATAACCAAGGTTAAAATGGAAGCCAAGGGAGAAGGAACTCGTTTAGATGCAGCAGTAGCAGTCCTTGCAGGGACAATGTGGCAGGTGAATTGGAGGTGGGGCCGCGACGGCAAGGCCGACAAGGGTGGGCTTGTCTTGTCATGTCAACTTCACTTTAAAAGTGCCCGACCTTTCTGACCTTTTTACCACCAAAATTTTACCCTGCAATAAATATGGCTCATTTAATATTAGGAAAGATTATGGACGGGCTTTTTAACATGGGTTTTTTCCAAACGGCCGGGGCCAATGTGGCCCTGTCACTGGTGTCAACATTGGATTTGGACATCAGGGCTTTATTTGAGTCCAATATTTGGGGAGAATAAATTATGTAATAATATTTTTTGAAAAATGCGTGATAAAAAGTAAGAAAAAATTTTAAATTTACGTGTAAAATTATTTTATTAAAAAAGGTTGAACCCCAACCTTGAGGGTCCCCCACCGCCTCGCCCCTAGAGCATTGTGAAGGAGGTAAATCGCGGGATGTGCTTTAGCAGGTCAGGGTACAAGAGCTGCCTTACTGGTGGTAAAATTATTTTATTGAGAGAATATGTGGTTGAAAATGAATTTGAAAAAAAAAAAGTGAGTTTATAAAAAATGGGACTTAAATAAGGGCTCAATCTTCAAAATTGAAATTTTAGATTGTTAAGCAACTAACTAATATCGTCAATGTGGACACTAAAATTGTAAAACACTTTTGTTCAATACGAGGAAAATGTCAAGAGAATTGATAATTTCGTCCTCTAATTTTGAGTCAGGTAAAAATCGATATCAATCTAATATCTGATTTGGATATCCATAATTACACCAAGTCAAAGGTAGGAAATCACATTCATAATTTTCCGTATGATACTATGCCACGGCTAGAGGATGATCAATAAATAAATAAAATTTACACGTAATATAGATATAAAATTAAAAAAATATTATATTGATTTTCTTTTTTTGGTTTGCGAGTCATTCTTTTATGAGTAATAAAGATTAAGAAAAGTCTACTTCTAATTTAACTTCTCTAAACACGCAAAAAAATTATAAAAAGCACCTGGTCATAATATCTACATCAATTTAGAATATTTCATTGCACTAATATTGGTTGAATTTATCTTCTTCTTTTTTTGATTACTAGGTTAGATCACATGCCCCTTCAAAGTTGTGTTTATTTTACTCCATGTATCATCACATATGTAGAGTTTGATTAAATATGCCGTTGCATGATGATGCTACAAAAAACTTGCACCTGAATGAACTCGAACTGGACTCCGCACGATTTGGTCTTCAATACCTGAAACAAAGGCGTCGATGTGTGTCCTCGTTGCCCCTCCAATACTTAAGACATGAAAGGGAATTGTGCAAAATATTGTATGCTGGAATATTCATGAAAAACGTATCTGAATAATGAGGTTGGGTTATGTATTTATAGATGTTGGAGATGAAGTCCTAAAAGAATTCAACGTCCTATAGTCCTTATCCTTACAAGGTGTTTATGTTATGTTAGAAGTGCACAATTTCAATTAAAGTCAAATTTGTAATAGTTGGTGAGTTTGTATTCAAATAGGAAAAGTGAAGGGGTTATGGTCAAAATAAGATCGTTGTTTGTAGAAGGTGTGAGATAAGGTCAAGGAGATTGATTAGAGGGCACGAATAGCCCGACCTTATAGATCAACCCTGACCTCAAAGACCAACACCGACATTGGAGTTGAGATATTTGAGGGGTCAAGTTTGGGGGTAATGGTCGAGCTTGGGCACACATTTCTACCCATAACAGGCCCTCGTGTATCTAGGTCGTAGCTAAACATTTTCGAGTTGCGAGTTAAGTTGCACGAGGTGCAAAAGCTCGTAATCGAGATCCCATGGCTACTCGTGCGTAGCAGCTGTGTTTGACATGCGGCTGACGCGTGTTGGGCAGAGGAAGATCGACCTTGGATGGATGACAATTGACACGCGACATAATTCAAGGGCCAGGATTGCAAGACCTTTGACTTTCCTATGACCCCTATAAATACCACATTTTCACCTCTTATTTTTTCACTTTTTCACTCTCAACTCTGAGTAAAACCAGTTTGAGTTCGAGGCTTAGAGGGTTTTGTGAGCGACCACCTTAAGAGGTAAATGTTCGAGCTTTTAAGTTATTTATTTTAACTAGCATAATGTCGAGTAGTAGTAGTAGTAGTAGTAGTAGTCAGTTTTCTAGGAGTTTGACCACTAAGAGCCCCAAGGTAGAAGGTACGTCCATTATCCCTATGGTCGTACTTATTGACTTGCACCTGAGGTCGAGACAACCTTGACACACCCAATAGAAGCGACTAAGTACAAAGAACTCGTCGTTATAAAAGTTGCTAGGGAGTTCGGGGTTATGCCCTTTTGTGATGTTAGGACCACTGAGCCCCCATGAAACTGTATTAGATGCTCGAGAGAGAGAGATGACATTTTTTAAGGATGTCTTCAAGGCCGAGCTTAGGTGGCCCCTTCACCCATTCTTCATCCACTTTCTGACCTTCTTTCTTATATGTTCGGGCCAATTGACCCCAAACAGGTGGAGACTCTTAGTTTATTTTTTTATTTTATGTAGATACCTCGGGGTAGAGCCCAAGGTTGACCTCTTAAGGATGGTTTTCGATTTAAAATTCTCCCCGAGGTACAACTGTTTCTTGTATCTATCGACCAATTGGGGGTTCAGGACACCAGATACACCGAGCTCTCTCCAGGGTTGGAAAGAGCGTTTCTTTTTTGTTAAACCTCAAAACCCCGACCATCCGTTCAGCTCGATGTAGGAGATCCCCGACAAAGATAGGTTTGACGAGGGTTAGGCATACTTCGAGTTTGGAGAGGGATAGGTTGAGGCTAGTTAACCACGATCCTCTTGCCCCCAGGGTTGATTATTTGAACAAGGATGACACCCTCAGCTCACCAACGTGAGAGAAATTGAGAGTACTAGCTTGAACTCTTATTGTTTCCTTATAGTAACCCGAACTAAGATCGAGCTAATGCCTTGTTATTTATTTTTGCAGATTTGGAAATGTCTTTCGATCCCTTCAAGCTTCTCGCGAATGTTCATCACAATGCCAAGGGTCCAAAGCCAAAAGTGCCCGCCCCATCCAAGGGGAAGAAGCGAGCTCGAGAAGGAGCCTCGAGAAAGATCCCAAGTGGGATCGGACAAACATCGAGGAGCCTATCTCCTCCGTCACAACCATCTTCTCGACCCTCTGTTCGTGTCTCCACTCCTCGCACCACACCGAAGGTAGTGGAACTCGAGGATGACGCTTCTCTCCCTAACTGGATATTGGAGGGGGCATGCTAGATGCCCCCTCATCCCAAGTATAGTGAACAAGTACTTGGATGAGGTCGACCCCGGTGAGGGGGTCAGAGCACTCGAACTCATTACGCTGAAGGTATGGACTCGACTTTTAAAATGTTCATATGTTTTTATATTTCAGGCCCTGAGCATGGCTTGCGGTTTGGCTATGAAAAGCTTGGGAACTTTGAGCATGGTGACGAAGCTTGAGGCAATGAACAAGGAGAAAGAAAAACAGATTCGAGAGCTCAAGGTCGAGCATGATCTTGCACTGATCGAGACAAGGAAAGCTCGAGATCAGGTTGGGGTGGCCAAGGATGAGGCCGATGAGGCCAAACTCAAGCTTATTCACGAGAAGAAGAAGTTTGAGGATGAACTCACCAGGGCCTGAACTCAAGCAATCGATGATTTCAAAAATTCAGAAGAGTTCGGGACATTACTAGAACAGTACAACTCGGGGTCATATCATTACGATCTGAGGTTGGCTCAATCATACTTGAGGACCAAACTTCTTGAAGAGTCGAAGCCTCTCATCAAGGATCTGAAGTTGGTCATTGAGCTTGCTATTGAGCTCGAGCTTTCGAAGTTGAAGGTGGAGGATGATGCAGGGGAAGAGGTCGAGACTCCTACTATTGACAATCCTACAGACCTGGCGGATTTAGACTAGGGCCTCTCCCCGAACTAATGTTTCTTTTGTTGTTTTCTTTTTTAATAAATATAACAAGTACTTTGCGTGCACTGGGCTCTTTATTAATGAGAAGTCGATGCTTTCATTTTCATTTTGCGTTCGTGTGTGTTGATAGTTGATGTGTTATGTGGAATGCCAAGCTCAAACATGTTGCTTGACCAGTATTTGGCCAAGCAGTTCGACTTTTGTTCGCATATTTAGCTTGACCATTTTAATTGGCCAGTTTTTGGCTAATGTGCTCGAGTTTTGTTTCATAATTAGCTCGACCGTTACACTTGGCTAATTTTTTGCCAATGAGCTCGAGTTTTGTTTAATAACTGGTTCGAGCCTTGTACTTGGCCAATTTTTGGCCAATGAGCCCAAGTTTCATTAGTAATTAGCTCAAGCCTCGTGCTTGGCCAATTTTTGGCCAATGAGCTCTAGTCCTTCTATTATTTGTTATTAGTATCTTTGGTATCCCAAACCTACACACAATGGACTTCTACACGAATGATCTGAGCTTGGGTTCTGAGATGATTGTCAATGGCTCTGCTTCTACCCACTCGGTAAAGTATTCTACTGCTACAACAACAAATTTTAGTTGACCTCTTGCCAAAGGGAAAAGTCCAAGGATGTCCATTCCCCATTGCTCGAAAGGGGCAGTATATGGGATGGAAGTTAGTTCTTCAGCGTGAGTATGTATTAAATTATCGAACTCTGGCACTTGTCACACCTCCTTACATAGTCTGATGCATCATTCTTCAAGTTAAGCCTATAATATTCATACCTTATGAGCTTATAGGCAAGCGCACGAGCCCCTTGATGATTCTTACATATACCTTCATGAATCTTAGTTAGGGCTTGGAGAGACTCAGTTGGCTTGAGACATCTAAGTTAGGGTAGTGTAAAACTCCTGGGAAATAAGACTCCTCCAATAATGCAATACCTTGATGCTCTAGTCTTAATGCTTCTTGCTTCTCGGGGGTTAGACGGTAGGTTCCCAAAATTTGAGTACTCCAATATTGGATCCATCCAAAAAGGTTCATGATCAATGTCCATGACGCTTGGCTTTTGATTTATGCTAGGTTCTGTCACCATCTTGATGTGTACCGTTCTGTCCAGTCCATCTATCCCCATAACATAAGTCTAGATAATGCGTCAGCTTTTTTATTGTTAGCTCTGAAAATTTTAACGATCTCATAGCTTTTAAATCGTCTCCGAAGGTCATGCACCTTCAAACAATACAGGCTCATCTTCTCATCTTTTCTCTCAAAAGCATCATCGATCTGGCCAACCACAAGTTGTGAGTCGCTGAAAACATTGACATGCTCAAGTTCAAGGATGTACGCTAGTTCTAGAGCTAGAATGACAACTTTATACTCTGACTCATTTTTGGCAGGCTTCAAATTCGAACCTGAATGCATATTGGATCTCGGTAGTCTTATTTGGGTTTTCGATGCTCTATCTATGAAGATTTCTCAAATTTTCAAGGTCTTACTCGAGTTATTCTCCCGTGGCCCCCGAGACAGGGGTAAGTTCTGCAATGAAGTTAGATAAGGCCCGCGCCTTAATTGTGGAACGCGACTTGAACTCTATATCTAACTCACCCAGTTCAATCGCCCATTTATGTAGTCTTCCTGAGATATCTTATTTCTGAAGTATGTGTCTAAGTGGTTAATCAATTAGCACAATGATTTGATTAGATTGAAAGTATTGACGTAGCTTTCTAGCAACTATAACCAATGCAAGTGCAAGTTGTTCAGCCAATGTGTACCGAGTCTCTGCATCAAGAAGTACTTTACTCACATAGTAAATAGGTCGCTAGACCTTTCCCACTTCCTTCACCAATAGTCCACTTACCACGTTCTCAGAAACGGCCAAGTATAATAACAACGTATCACCATAGTTTGGCCTGGTGAGGACTGGGGGTGTTGACAGTGTCTGCTTTAGTTCTTGAAAGGCTATATTACATTCTTCATTCCAATCGAAGCTCCGGTTGCCCCTTAGGACTTTGAAAAAAGGGAAGCACATATCTGCTGCTCGGGATACAAACCTATTTAAGGTTGTAAACCGACCTGCTAATTTCGGAATGTCCTTTTTACATGTCGGGGGTTCCATAGATATCAAGGCTTGGATCTTGTTAAGGTTGGCCTCTATTCTTCTGTGTGTGATCATAAATCCTAAAAACTTGCCAAAAGCCACTCTAAATTCACACTTCGTAGGATTCAGCTTCATCTTGTACCTCCGTAGTGTAGCGAAGACCTCTTCAAGGTTTGAGATATGACCATCCACTCACTTGCTTTTAACGACCATGTCGTCCACATATGTCTCGATGTTCTTCCATATCAAGTTGACCTTATTGATAAGTCTTTGATATGTAGCTCCTACATTCTTTAACCCAAATGGCATGATCCTGTAACAGTAAATGGCTGAATCAGCCATAAATGAGGTCTTCTCCTGATCTTCTTTTGCCATAAGAATTTGATGATACCCAGAGAATGGATCCAGAAAACTGTATAATTTATGACCTGTGGAGATGTCAACCCAATTATCGATTCGAGGAAGGGAATAGCTGTCCTCAAGGCATGCTTTGTTTAGATCTGTAAAGTCGATGGATACTTGCCACTTTCCATTGGCTTTCTTAACAAGAACGAAGTTGGCAAGCCAATCGGGATATTGGACTTTCAGGATGAATTTTGCTTTGATGAGCTTAGCAATTTCTTCGCGTATGACCTCCTGTCGGTTTAGCGCAAATTGTCTTCTCATTTACTTCACAGGTCTTGCACCTGGGTTTACATTGAGTCTGTGTAGTGCAACTTCGGGGCCTAATACGGGCATATCTTCGACATTCCAAGCAGCGAATACATCAATGTTGCGGGACAAATAGCTAATAAGTTGAGCCGTGGTATTGGCATCAAGACCTCGACCAATGGTAAATTTTCTCCCAGGCTCGAGCTCGACCTCGTCCATCTTTTACTAGGACAAGCCTCCCAGATGCTCAAGGTCTAGCTCGACCTCGAAAATTTGCATGACATCAGCCTTTATCTCCCGGACATTGGTAATATAGCACTATCTAGCTACGATTTTGCTTCTTCGAACCACCTCGACCCCATTACTATTGGGAAATTTCACCCCCGGGTGAAAAGTTGAGACGATTAACTTGATCTTGTTTGGTAAGGGTTTTCCAAGCATGTCGTTGTAGGCTATAGGAACATGAACTATATGAAAAGTTGTGATCTGCGTGACCTACTTCCCTTTTGATCCCAAGGTGAGAGGTAACCCAGTAATGCCTTCTGAAATAACGACACCGCCTCCAAAACCTTGAATGGAGATTTTGACTGGCTTGAGCTGTTCAGTTGAAATACCCATTTGAATGAAAGCTTCATGTGACAATACGTTAGCTGCGCTTCAATTATCCACTATAATTCTCCTTACCTCAAAATTAGCACTGATCGTAGATATAACCAAGGCGCCGTCATGAGAAAATGACACATCCTCTAAATCCTTTACTTCGAAGGTGATATCCTCTACATTACCAAGTTCTATGCTCGAGATGGAGGGGTATTGCTTGGCGTACTGCTTATGCCAGATGTTGGAATCCCCTCCCAAGGCCGTTCTCCCAACAATGATATTGATGGTACCTACGGTTGGTTGCTTATCTTTCCTATCTTCAAGATCCTTACTTTTATCCTGGTTGTTCCGCTGACGCTTATCATGACTGACGTAAGGGCCCAGAAAACCCCTCTTGATGAAAACCTCAATTTTCCGCTTCAGGGCGAAGTATCCTTCGGTCGTATGTCCATGATATCGATGAAAGTTGCAGTACTTCCTTTTGTCACGGGCTTCGGGAGGAGCCTATAGTCTATGAGGCCACTTCAACTTTTTAAGGTCTTTGATCTCCAACAAATGTTAGCCCTCGAGCTGTTCAAATGAGTGAAGGATCTTGAAGGGGAATCTTATCTTGGCTTGCTTAAAAAATGATCCGGATGCTGGTTAGATTCATGGAGGCCTCTTGAGATCAAGCTTCTTTATTAGCGAGGTATCTCTCATTGGAAACATGGTCTCCTCCATGTTGATGTATTTCTCAGCTAGGGTAATTAGGTCGGTTATTAACTTGGGAAGGGTCTTCGATAGAGATATTTTAAATGCCTCACATCTTACGGTATATGTTAGAGCAATGACGACAGCTGTGATGTGTAGATTAGGGATCAAAAGTCTTTTCTTATTAAACCTTGTCATGAAATTGCGAAGTGTCTCGTTGGGTCTCTGACACATCTGCATGTGCGACACGACTGACTTCCTGATGCACTTACTACTCGCAAAAAAGGCCGAGAACTTGTCAGCCAAGTCCAGAAAGGAAGATATGTAGTTGGGCTCCAATGTGGAGAATCAATCCCTAGCGGCATTTGTGAGTGTCTTGAGAAAGGCCTTGCACATTATGGCATCGGGTGCAACCTGTAATTCATGATATTCATATATATGTTGAGATGGTTGATGGGGTCGGTTGTCCCATCATACTCTTTCACTCGAGGATATTTAAACCGGTCTGGTAGGAGGTATGATAAGACTTCTGGGGTGAAAGGCATGTTAGGGATGAACCCTGTTGCTGCCTGGGACTTCTGAAACATTCTCGCTATAATTCCCTCCTGAATGATCCTTACCAGATCAATAGAGTCCAGAGTAATTGACCTCAAACCTAAGGGCATATGCGGTACGTCCAAGGTTTTGGAATCACTATGGCTGGGGCCATGAGCTCGATCATCTGCCATAAGACCACTCTGCGGGGATGGTACTAGGGGTGTACTTCTCTGATGTAGTAGCTGAGTTAGCATGGCCACTTGTTGTCAGAGTTCCTCAAATGCTCTAGGAGCGACTGCTGCGGGTAGGTGTGGTGGTTCTCCTAATAATATCTCCTGGGGGCCTGAATAGTCTCCGGTAGGGAGCTGGTTGGGGGTGGATGAGCTTGTTGGAAGATGTCTTGAATGTGTGTTAACCATGGCTTTTGGTAGCGTTTTCCACAGACGGCGCCAATGATACTACCAAAAACTTGCACATGAATAAACTCTAACTGAATGGTTGGACTTCGCACGACCTGGTCTTCAATACCTGAAACAAAAATGTTGAGGTATGTCCTCGTTGCCCCTCTGATGCTTAAGTCAGAAAGAGGAATTGTGCAAAAGATTTTATGATGGAATATTCATGAAAAATATACCTGAATAATGAGACTGGATTATGTATTTATAGATGTTGGAGATGGAGTCCGAAAAGGATTCAACGTCCTATAGTCCTTATACATACAAGGTATTTATGTTATGTTAGAAGTGTACAATTTTAGTTTGAGTCAAATTTATAATAGTTGGGAGTTTGTATTCAAATAGGAAAAGTGAGGGGGGTTATGGTCAAAATAAGATTACTGTTTGTAGAAGGTGTGAAATAAGGTCAAGGAGACTGATTAGAGGGAATGAATAGCCCGACCTCATAGATCAACCCCAACCTTAGAGACCAACACCGACCTTGGAGTTGAGATATTAGAAGGGGTCAAGTTCGGGTGTAATGGTCGAGCTCGGGATTTAACACATTTCTACCCATCACATGACATTAATGCCTTTAGCCCCCTCGTTTCTTAACAAAACAAACTTCAATTGTCACCTGTCTTGATGAGAAGCTTCCTGACTTCCTTTAAAATAAAATTTTTAAATTTTCATACTCATTTCCAATAAAGACAAAGTTCTCTTTAAAATAAAGACAAAGTTCATGACTCCTATCTAGAAGACCACATCACCTTTTCCAATTAAATCTTAACCCACACTAAGCTTGTATTCGTCTCCCTTTAAAATAAAGTTCTTTAATTTTCAAACTCATTTCCAATCATACAATCACATGATAAAATATTTTACACGTAACTTCAAAACTTTTCCTCACCATTCAAAATATCATTTTTTTTCGACTAAATTTAGCAGCCCGACCTTATGTACCTAAAGTGTACACTCCTTATGTAGACCCATTATGAGCGTCTAATCTTATGTTCCCCTTTGGTACACAATTTGAGTTTAATTGGTGACAAAGAAAAGAAGATTGTCAAGAAAGATAGCGCTTTTGTGGGAGGCTTTCATGGAATTGGGGAACACTACGTGGAAGGAAATATGTAAAGTTCATAGTTGGGGTGTGAACATGGGCGAATCCAGCATTTCAGTTCAGCTAGGGCGGAGACTTTGACCATTGACCGTTGACTATCGACGAACAACGATCGTAATAGCCCGATCGTATATTAAATTTAATGTAAACTTAGACAACTGCATTCTATGAGGTCTCATATTTTGAAAACGTTGCAATATTGACTCATTCTCAATTTTTGTAATAAGATCTTTCTTCATATAGACCACCAAATTGTCATCCTAATTTCTTTTTTCATATGAATTGAACATTGATTCACTAATTAATAAATAATAAGTAATATAATACCTAATAAGTTATAACACAATACATAAACCTCATTGATTTCACACAACACTCAAATCCATTCTTTTTTTTCCTCAATATAAAGGAGCTTTTGCATGAACATGACATGAGACTAGCTTCTTGAATAGAAAGCACCCAAAAAAAAAATAGCAAAAGAAATCAAAATGCAAAACAATTTACAAAAGAACTAAAAGGCAATAAAGTATTTTGCATTTAGCAACACATTAATCGGTATTTGGTAATTACCAGTTATGGATTCCAACCAATTATCATATCTATTTGCATAAACAATTGAATAAAAATAATTGCTCACAAAAAAAAAAGGTAAAAGAATCAATTTGCAAAAACGAACCTCAAAGCCCAATCAATCAAACAACAGATTGAAACTTTCCATTTCATCTTTCGTATAGATAAAAGTTGAATCTTTATTACAACTTTCTCATTTTTCATCAACCAATTTATTATAGGCTTATAGCCACCATAAATTAATACAATTAGTAAAAATGTAAAAAACATAATAAAAAACATATAGCTAAATGCCAAAATCCATAACCAAATACACACATAAACTAACCTTAATTCTGTTATAGATTAATGGGAGTCGGAGTCGCACGCATTCACTTCGGCTTCGTCCAGCCGCAGCTTCTTTTTCTAATTGGAAATGACGAATTGGGAGTTGGGAAATAAGGGTTCACTTTATCGGTTTTGCCTTTTGGGGTTTGGAATTAGATCTTTTCCTCTATTATGGGCCTAATATTTTTACACAATAATCAGCCCAAGTGCCAGCCTAGCTACCCAAGTGCCCAACCCAACTGGCCAAATAAATAAAAAACAACAGCCCGTTTCAGTACTTCTTCTTTGCAGTTATCTTCTCCGACATTTTCTCCCTTCCTGTTCTGGCTCTGCAATCTTACCCGACGACATCAGAGTTCCTGGCGGATCCAGCACAGGCAGCCACAAGGGTTCACCAGGTGCTAGATCCACCCCTAGGTGTGAAAATGAGGAAGTCAATCTTGAAGAATTGATGTATCACCCACAAGGAAACTTATCGCCTTTCCATGGGAGAAGAATATATCGTGGCTCTCTACAAGTTGATTATCAAGTTTATTACTGTTGATCCATAAAATTGAGGCCTAATTAAATGGTCCAAAAATGGGAGCCCAAGTAGGAAATTTGAAGGACAGGCCCAAGAGATACCATGAAGAGTTCTAAGACAGTACCGGGAACTAAAATCATGAGCTGAGNAAGAGTCCTAAGACAGTACCCGGAAATAAAATCATGAGAGGAGGCCCAATATCTCCCAAGCTGATAAGTCGCTCAGAATTGGTGTGATCCTCATCGCCCAAGCTCGCAGAACGCCCAAGCAGGCAAAACACACAACACTCGAGCAAGTATAATACTGTTAAAGTGATGGTTATGAAAGCAGTTTATTCCACGGTCCAAGAGCAACAGTTAAAAACGGTTTTAGCATATCATCCATCATGGGAGAAGTGGGTGGTTACAAAATGATAAGCATCCATTTAGTGACAAGTCATCTATCATGGAGAAAGTGGGAGGTTACTGGGCGATAAGCAGTTTTCCAGCGGTTCCTCAAACGGCATTACAAAGGAAAACCGTCAAAGAATTATAAAAAGAAAAGAGGACAAA
>CAIGRP010090711.1:0-12618 GCA_903798385.1 Fraxinus cuspidata
TTTTAGTTCCCCAATTTTAGGATTTTATTTCTAATTCTGTCTGGAGATAATTTCCAAGTAGATCATGGTGTTTGGCTATTTGTCAGTTTTGCTGTAAACAAAAAGTGATTTGGTGGGTACCATCTCTGACATCTAGGTTTGAATTAGGGTTAGATCTGGTAAATTTGATTATGTTTGCTTGCTTTAGCTTTTACTTTTAGGTGATATACATGTTTATGCCAACAATTTTACTGTTTGTCCATTTGATTTTATTTTCTGGAAAATCTTGGTGTAGGGATTGGAGTCTGAGCAAATTTAAGTCAAAGGAGTTATATCTTTTGGATCAGAATATGTAAGTCTCATGATTTCTATGTTTATTTGCATCTAAATATTTATCCTCTACCTGAGTTCGTAGCATTTGTTCTTGGTTGCCGCGATCAGGTCTACTGCCTCTTTCGTCTCTGACCTGTGGATCTCTTGTATATTGTTTTTTCATCATCAGTGGAAGGCCACCTTACATCTTGCTATATTGGGGAAATGTACCTTTTGCAGTTGAATAAATATCTTCGTGTTCAACAATTTGTGAATTTTTTGAGCAACCTGGACAGAGAACTTGTGTATGGCTTGTGTTTGCATGTATATGAGAAATATTTGATTTTTTGTCAAATCAAGTTATTGACTGAAGAAATAAAATAAATAAAAGTAGTTTGTTTATCTGTTCTTCATGCATTTATGATGTAATTCATCCCCACCCACACCACCACCCCCTGTTTCTTCCTTTATTTCCATCTATATCAAATCACCCGTGGGGGAGGGGGAGGAACCAAGGAAAACATTGATGGAAATATCTCCTTGAAAAGGTCAAATTATGTTTTCATGGTTATTCTTAAATATGGAAGATCCTTTCCATCTTATCCAGATATGTGACGAAACAAGTATAAAATTAACATTGTGCTTATTGCCTTCTGCTGATGTTACCTGTGGTGGAGGGGGGAGCTAGTGAGGTAGTTTAGGGAGAAACAACATTACTGGTCAGTTTTATAGAAGAATATTTTTTTAAATTGGACCATTTGGCATGAAAAATTATCTTAACATACCTACTGTTTTCATGTTTATGTAGCTTGCAAAAGACTACTTTTTATTGTGATGAAATCAGATTTGTCATGTCTAAATTTCTGCCTTTACGAGCAGATCCATTTCAAAGCATTCACAGTGAAGTTTATATTCATTAATTAGTAAGAAAAGAATATATAGCCTCAAACTCATTGAATGAAATTGCACTCTTTATTTTAAGCTTTCTTTGGCTTACTTTTGTTTCTTTTGCATACTATGCAAATAAAGTTTCGTGTGGACATTGAAGAAGCATCTGGTATTGAATAAATATTCTGGGAGACTTTTCTAGTTTAAGTGATTTTTGCACTCGACGTCACATTCCAACGGCCCATACTGAATGCTTCTGTAATTCCAGATTGTTATCAATAGAGGATAGACTTCTAGGTAATAATTTTCTCCTCGTTTTTCATTAATAACAAAAGAAAGAATGTCATCTATTTTCCCCTGCCCTCCAAGTAGTATATAGAACAGTTTATTTATTTAATCAGTTCACCATGTGACTACTTCGATTTCTCAGCAGTGATGGGGACAGAACTTGCCGGACCTCGGGTCAAAGAAGAGAAAATGGAAATTCCATCAATTCCACCTGGTTTCGAGTCACTTGTTCACTACACTTTGAAAAGGGTCGACATTGATAAAGGTTGTTCCTCAGCATCAGATAGTGTTTCTGAATTGCAAGCAAGCCAGTTAAAAACTGAGTTCGCATGTAAAAATGACTCGACTATTATGAAGACCCTCAGGCGTAGATCTTCCATAAACTACAGCCAGTTCAGTAACAGCTCAAGTGATGATTCTGATTCTGAGCAGGTTAATCGAGTTTTGGTGTTATAATATATGTCAAAGTTTCATTTTCCACGCACATGTAATCTGAACTAATAGTTTCTTATCTATATCCACGTGCAGACCATGCCTTCATGGCTCCAGCTTCCGAGAGGGGTTATCCGTGGATGTGAAGACTGTAACAACTGCCAAAAGGTCAATCTTTCAAAACTAATCTTATTTTGTTTTAATTCATGGGTCTGCATTCAACAGAAAATATTTTGATCTACATGTTTGGCAAAGCTAAAATATAATTTAAGCTGGTCGAACATATTTTTTATCCACACATTTCGGAGACACAACTTACTACCTATTTATTATTAACACATTCCGTAGGACTTAGGACTTACAACTTACAAGTACTCAAAAGCACTTCCAAACAAGCAAGATGTTGTTGTAACCTGGCTCAAAAATATAAACGTACACACATTATAGATGCATGTATAACGATGTGAACATATATATGACCAAATATATCCCTCTGACGGCATCTTAGAATCACCAAGTTCATGTGTAGTCAAGTTTACAACATAGCTTAGAATGTGAATTACTAAACCCAAGTTTTGCAGACAACTGTACTTTCCTCGTGTTCATTAGTTTACCGCAAGCTAGTAATTGCTCTAATTGTAAAGAAGCTGAAATAAATGGAACAGGGTCAGTGTTTGATACATTTGTGAATTTTGAAGCAGGTAACTGCAAAATGGCGTCCAGAAGAAGCTCGCAGGCCTGATCTTGTGGAGGCTCCTGTGTTTTATCCAACAGAAGAGGTCCTTATTGATCTTGACATGCATTTTCATCTACTTCAGTGTGATTTTACCTTAAATTCTTTTCTTTTTTACTCTAATATCTGACTTGGAGCTTGGATAATTTTTTAGATCTAAAACATAATGACAAATTATCTTAATGAATGCTTTTCTACCAGGAGTTTGAAGATACTTTAAAATATATCGCAAGTATACGCTCTAAAGCGGAAATTTATGGGATCTGCCGCATAGTACCTCCTCCTTCATGGAAACCTCCTTGTCCTCTGAAGGAAAAAAATATATGGGAGAGGTCTAAGTTTACTACTCGTATCCAGCGGATTGACAAACTTCAAAATCGGGATATAGCGAGAAAGATATTGCAACTCAATCAACATAAGAGGAGGAAAAGGAGAAGATGCATGAAAAATGAAGTCAATCGTGGGAATGCTAATGAGTATATCAAGATTCCTGGTGATGTTGGACTATATGAGTCTGAGACGTTTGGCTTTGAACCTGGTCCCGATTTTACACTGGACACATTTCAAAAGTATGCTGATGATTTCAAGGCCCAGTACTTTAGGGAAAACAATAGTAGTTCAAATTCAGGAGGTAACAAAACTATGCTCGAGGAGCAGTGGCATCCCTCAATAGAGAATATTGAGGGTGAATATTGGCGGATGGTAGAGAAACCAATGGAAGAAATTGAGGTAATTTTTGAACGTCCATCTTTAAAGATTTTACGAATTAGACTATTATGTCATTTAACATTTTTCCGTATTACACGATTTAATTTAATCATTCTTATTGTGCTCCTTTTTTAGGTTCTTTATGGGGCTGACCTGGAAACAGGAGTATTTGGAAGTGGGTTTCCTAAGAATTCTCATCAAGCTGGTTCTTCTTCTAACATAAAGTATATCAACTCAGGATGGAACTTGAATAACTTCCCTAGGCTCCCTGGTTCTGTTCTTTCATTTGAAAGCAGCGATATATCCGGTGTTCTGGTCCCTTGGCTGTATATAGGAATGTGCTTTTCTTCATTTTGTTGGGTAAGGAAAAAGAGTTCCTCTGTATTAGTAAAATGATGTTATGCATGCTTTTCCTAGACATCTGTACTTATAATGCTTCTTAATCTATTCCTATTTCCTCATTGGAAAATTGAAAATTGATTCATGATGAACTGATGATGATTGTCTTCAAATGTTCCTGTATTTACGTCCTAGTGGCACGTTCAAATAACTGTTTTTGATTGAAAATGTTTGTGCAAATTAGGGATGAAGTTATTTCCTGTTCAGATAGATAATTATTCTGGATGTCGTTAATACTAATTTCGTTTTGCTTTAAAGATGAAAAGTTATGACAAAAGATTTATGTCTAAAAAATATGAGCATTTTGAAAAATCAAACTCGAGAGCATAAGGCCTGTTTATAAGTTACACGAAAGGAAGTGTTCGACATGGTAATTCTTTTATTATTATTATAAGGATGGTCAACACTGGATCAATACAAAGTGCTTTTATTTTTCTCCTTGTCAATCAATTATATTTCTAATTGTTAACAGCACGTTGAGGATCACCACTTATACTCATTAAATTACATGCATTGGGGAGCTCCAAAAATGTGGTATGGTGTTCCTGGATCAGATGCGTTGAAACTGGAGGCAGCTATGAGGAAACATTTGCCTGACCTCTTCGAAGAACAGCCAGACTTGCTTCATAAGCTGGTAATTGTTTTTCTTTCTTTATATAGAGATGCTATTTGAGAAAATAGCAATATAAAAATCTTTACTTTCTTTAGGGGCTTTACAGGTGGCTAATACAGATACTGGTTTTTTTCATTTCTATTACCGACTCTCAAGCCCTCATACCTTGTAAAGATTCTTTAGGTTTTTGTGATACTTAAGAATTTTGGCGACATAAAAAGCAAGTTGGAGAAGGAAAATAGTGTTTACAAAAGAAGGAAATGGGTTAAAATAATAGAGATTCTGTATATTATAGGTCTCTATCTCACAAAATACACAGGCATGCACATGTAATTTCTGTTTTGAAGGTAATATCCAATTATATCAGGTGTAAGCTTAACAGCTCCTTCCATTGTTAAATGTTCTACAAGCAATAAGCTTGAGGATTGTCCATGCTAATTTACATATATTAGAGTGTGGATAGACTTTAAGTAATTCCGAGTAGCCTTCCAAAGCTATAATTTTTTTACTTTAGTTCAATGAAGCACTTCTTTAGTTCTGCACAATTCCAATTTGGCGAGCACGAGTCCTGAAATAATATTACAGGTTTTGACAAACATTTGTTCTGCTAAAAGTTTTGAGATCGTCTTGAGAAAAATTTGTGATAACATTTACTTGTTTTTCCGTTGGATTTGTTCTTAATTTTTTCCCGTTCGTGATGCTGGTCGAGCAATGTGCTATTAAAAAAGTCAGGTGCAAGTTACATTCCTTTTAACAGAACATGTAACTTTTATGTGTGTAGTGAAAAGATTATGTGCCTTCGTGGTGATTACTTGGCATTTAAAGATTCTTTATTTTTTATTTTTTTTGCAATACCATTTATAACAAAAGGTACACATGATTCACCCAAATGATTTCTTTTCTTTCTTATTAATTAATTAAATAAATAGTTTTCATTAAAATTTTGTGGCATTTTTTCAATTCTTCGAACTTCCTAATCTAGCATAAAATATATTTGCTAGAGTATTGTACTTCGTTGCGATTCATTGATCGTGACTGACTTGTTTAACTTCAACAGCACTGTGATCATGACCGACTTGTTTGAGTTCACTTTCCTTCGGACTGTTTTAGTGAGGAATATAGAAGAGACTATAAATATAAAACTTTTCTACTTTTTTGATGTCAAAAGAAAGCTTGAGATAAGTGAAGTGCCGGAAAAAACAAACAGGGCATTTTAAATCTTGTCATCTTTTGTTCTGCTTTTCTTGCCGTTCAACTCTATTTAGATGCAATCCAAATTTTGATTCTTAAATTCGTATATTATACGATAAACCAGCTGGTATTCAATTTATTTAGACTATCTTTCGCTTGGACCGCGACCGATCAGCTATCTCAATATACTAATTTTACTCTTATTGTTCTGTTGGTTTAGTGTGGGTGTTTGAAGTTCGCCCTCTTCCTGTACTCATTCCAAATTCATTATCATTCTGCAGGTTACACAACTCTCCCCCTCTATCCTAAGATCTGACGGAGTGCCAGTTTATCGGTGTGTTCAGAATCCTGGAGAGTTTGTTCTAACCTTCCCTCGAGCATATCATGCCGGGTTCAATTGCGGTTTTAATTGTGCTGAAGCAGTCAATGTCGCTCCTGTTGACTGGTTGCCCCATGGGCAGAATGCTATTCAGCTCTATTGTGAGCAAGGCAGAAAGACTTCCATTTCACATGATAAGCTATTGCTTGGTGCTGCTAGAGAAGCAATAAAAGCAAATTGGGAATATAATTTACTGAGGAAACATACTTCAAATAATTTAAGATGGAAGGATGTCTGTGGAAAGGATGGGATCCTATCAAAAGCACTCAAGGTAAGTGTTTGTGCATCCTGCTGTTACTGATTTTTTGGTTCATATGCTACCAAAATTGTTAGACTGAAGAGCTTCCACATTATATTTTGGCTAGACTCGTGTTGAGATGGAGCGGGTGCGGAGGGAATTCCTATGCAAATCCTCACAGGCACTGAAGATGGAGAATTCTTTTGATGCTTACAGTGAGAAAGAATGCAGCATATGTCTATTTGATCTGCATCTGTCTGCTGCAGGTTGTCACCATTGTTCACCAGATAAATATGCTTGCTTGAACCATGCAAAACAGTTGTGTTCATGTTCCTGGAGTGCTAAATTCTTTCTTTTCCGTTATGACATCAATGAATTGAACCTATTGGTTGAAGCTTTAGAGGGAAAACTAAGTGCAGTATATCGATGGGCAAGGCTAGATCTTGGACTTGCCCTGAGTTCCTATTTATCAAAAGATAATATGCAAATCCCTAGCTCAATTGGTAAATTATCTCATACCCATAACGTTGAAGGATTGGTTCCTCGAGAAATGAATTCACAGGCAGCCACAGGTTTTTCAGAAGAGCAAACAGACAAAGAAAATGCGGAAATCCTGAAAGTGAACAATTCTTTCTGGAATGAAAAGGAAGCAAAACATACTTCACCATGCAAAGAAGAAATCTTTTCACAGTCTTCTCCCAAATATAAAACACCAGCACATCTGCTTTCTCGGCCACTACATCCTGGAAGCAAAGATATTATAGTCTTAAGTGATGATGAAGGAGATGCACCCCAGTCTGAAAATTTCGACGCAAAGGCGACTTCTGAAAAACATAAAGGTCAGAAGCCATTTGGCCACGGTGATGTGACAAGTTTGAGTAATTGTGTTAACGGACCAGCGACAACTACCAATAATAGTGTGGCTGATATGAGCAGAAGAATGAAGTATGGTTCTAATTCAGCGTACATAAAAGTTGAAGAACAAGTAGAAGGTGAGATGTGTGGTAGGCCCAATCTGCCTAGCACTTCTTGTCATGGATCTTCTATGACTGGTGCAGATAATAATAGAGATGTTGAGAGCATTCCATTGAAGAAGGAGACTGCTGAGCGTAGTATGATAATTGTTTGTGGCTTGAGAGCACAGCGGTTTGCTGATAAAAAGCCCAGCAATAAAGATAGTCATAAAATGGAGTTGGATGCTAATTCAGGGTCAATGGACAATGTACAAAATGTATCATGTAACCCATCTGTCTCTGAGAATAATTTGGACAGGTGTTGTCGCCAGAAGGGACCTCGTATTGCAAAAGTAGTTAGGAGAATCAATTGCAATGTAGAAGCTCTGGACTTCGGAGCTGTGCATGCTGGAAAGTTATGGTGCGACGCACAGGCTATTTATACGAAAGGTATGATGCATGGTGTTCATCCATGGTGCTTCTGGCTCCCATGCAAAATTTTATTGAATTCGATGTAATGTGCTTGTTTGTTCTGTTCAATGCAGGATTTAGGAGTCGAGTCAGGTACATCAATGCTCTAGATCCAACAAATATGTGCTACTATGTCTCGGAAATTCTGGATGCTGGACGAGATGGACCCTTGTTCATGGTAATTAGATTTTTTATATCAATCAGAAATCTATCTTGAAATTTTATGTCCTACAGATTTTTGTTTTGCTCGACTCTTATTTGAAGATTTCCTTCAAAACGATCTAGAAATAAATGGGTCCTTTTTATTTTCAGAATTAATACATTTATATGATAGCAGCAATATAGGGCAAATATATGAATACCAAAGATTATGTTTCACCCTAGTTCTTGAATTATTAATTCGATGTTCTGAACATGACTAACCTGCGGATATATTGCATTTTAGGTTTCGTTGGAGGATAATCCAAGTGAAGTGTTTATTCATGTCTCGGCTGCTAGATGCTGGGAATTGGTACGGGACAGAGTAAATCAAGAGATTACAAAGCAACATAAGTTAGGAAGAAAAATGCTTCATCCTTTACAGCCTCCCGGGAGTGTTGATGGCATGGAAATGTTCGGCTTTTCTTCACCAGCAATTTTGCAGGTAAAGCCGTTGATTTAGTTTACTTTATATGTGTATCTTCAGAGGGGACTGGTTGGCTAATTTCAGACAAAATAACCTCTGATTTCATCATGTGCCATTTTTGTTTCCTCGTGCATCTCTATATTTATCTTTACTTTTTAGTTATCAAATTAGCTAGTTAATCCATAATGGGAATTCTGCGTCAATGAAATGTTGATCGCGTATGCTTCAAAAAACAATGCATACACGAAACATGATGAGTAAGTATTCTAAACAAGGCCTAAATAGTAATAATCTAGTCCCAGTGGCAAGAAATGTGGACCCAAATCCACACTAAAGCTCACAGTTAAATTCTCAAGTTTCTTAAAATCAACAAAAGACGGGGAAAAAAGATGAATATCTGTATGATGAATTTACAGTGAACAGAAGTCAAAACTGAAAAACTCAAGTGAACTTGGATGCTATTAAATGTTATATAAATATTTTATGAAACCCACCGAAAATATGAATATAAATTTAGAATTATGCTTCTTGTACATTCCTTGTTGACATCAAGGTGGACACCAACCCCCTCCCCCATGTGTAGGAAATCTTGCCAGGATTTTGGTTAAAAAATATTCATAATGGATTACATGATATGATGTGGAGGGAAAAGATTGGATGAAAAAGTTGATTGTGTTTTAAACTGACAAATGATATTATGTAGTCAATTATGTATATCTTGATGTACATGTAGCAAGATCAATCTTGCTATTGGTTGAAAAAAGTGTTGTTAAAATCAATGTATAAAAATCTGTCAACTCATATGATGTCAAACTTGATGTACATATAGCATAATTGATAAATTTAACACTAATATACATGCCCAGGCAATATTACTAAAGTAAACTTGAAAAATGATATAATAAATATTTCTTTATAATTGAAGGATCTAAAGTTCTACTTGACTTGCTTTATCTACGTAATATTTATATGCACGTGCAGACGTACATGTGTAATATGTTTTAGCCTACCTAAGCACCAAAACCTTACGAAATAGGAGAAACCATCAAAGAAAACTGGTTGTTCTGTTTATAAAAGAACAGGCTTTTCGTAACGGTAACCAAGATGTTAAAGCAAAAAAGGATGACAATAAGGATATCTGCAAGGCTGAGAATAAAAACTGCTGCACAAAAATCTATGAAGAATTAGGAAGAAGAAACGAGTAATGCTATATTTACCCCTAGTGGTGCTAAGCACCAGTATATTTGGCATTGAGGTCACTGCCACATTATCCAACGAATTTGGAATGCATTTTTATTCTTTGGACAATGTAGCACTGCCCTCACTGCCCCAGATTTGTGTTTTAACACCAGTAGGGTTAGATTGGTGCTAAACTCTTTATGGACTACTTTTATGTTAAAAAAATTATGAAAAAAGCTTGAAATGATTTGGCTGTCTGAGAATCTGGTCAGAGAATTGCAAGAGGAAGATTTTCACCTGTTCTGAATTCTCAGAAACTCGTCCTATTCTTTTAGAATCTGTTCTAGGGTGAACCATAGTGAATGGTAAAATGTGGACTGTTTTTTTATTTGTAATCTAATACTTGCAAGTGACAAGATAAAGTTTGCCTCGGATTCTTTAAATTTTCTCCTCTCTCACAATCTACATTTCCTTTCTACGCAGGTACTTCAGGGCATGGACCAAGATCTAGTTTGTACGGAACACTGGAAATCACGGCCCTTGAAACAGATTCCTCAACATTCTCAAACTTTAGACCACTGTGGTAAGTACATTGTCAAGTCTGAACCCTCTAATGATCAAGAAATGTCCGAAAGTCACCCATTACATTCTGGGATTGATAGAATACTTAATGGCCTGTTCAAAAAGGCAAGTTTAGAAGAACTGTGTGCACTGTACAGTATTTTGAATAGCAAAAGTCCGACTAACAATCGAAGTTTAGTGACCCAGTTGCTTGACGAGGAGATCCACAGGCGCCATGGATAACTTTCCCGGCCTTGTGATAGACTCTCGATTCGCCATTGATTTTTGGTGCGTTACATTCTAGGTCACTATCACACATACGTCTTGTTTAGATATATTCTTCTGCTTTTTTTTTCTTTTTTTTTTGGGCTTGTACCAGAAGAGCCGGTTTTGTTGGATAGGTATTCAGATCAATCATCACTACATCCATTTACACAGGGCAATAACAAAAATGCAATTCTTTCTTTTTGATTGTGTATTCATTAAATAATTACACATTTTATTTTCGGGATAAAATGTTTAGAGGTTGAAGCGTATACGGAAGATGATTAACCCAATCAAGTACTTGTTGATTCCATTGAATACCGGGAATTGACTGCAAAATATGAATAAATCTCTCAAAATAATTTATCGAAAAATCAAACAAATCCAAGAGCAAAACGAACTCCATGTTTGAATACGATATTACATAGGGAATAAATGAAGCGTCAACCTGAATGAACCAAGCAAAGGTCGCTACTCAAAAGGCAGTCGGTCGACCACTTCACTAATGGCTATCAACCACAGCATGTTCGAGGATGGATGGTCATTCACACGATTTAGACTCAACGACAATTTTACTAGACACTGACCAAAATGTCTGGATTGATGAAGTGTATTTTGAGGCCCCAAAACTGCATAATACGTGAAGAAAAATTGCCAAGCGTGTGGAGGAAAAATGCCTAGGCACTCTGAAAGGAGAATTTTTTAGGAACTTTTACGAAATAACACTGTTCTTTTACACTTATAATTATATTCCTCTCCATTGACTTATTGTCAAACGGGAGAGATAGCACCCAACCTCTTTTTGTAGGCAATCAGGTTGCGTAAGTGCCTAATGCTTCCTTATTCCACTAAGAAAGTTGAAGAGTCGTGTTGGGGTAATTTGTATTAGTGGCTGGCACCACCTTGTCCCTCTTCGGATAGTATCAAGACAATGATCTTTCGTGAAGGTCGCACAAAAAATCTCCAATATCAAATTTCATTTGCTAACTTTTTGATCCGCCAACTCTTGGTATTTCTATGAACTGATGGGGGGATGCGGAGCAATAGGTTGAATTACTATATAAAGATGAGTTGTGATCTATAGGACTTCTTGTTCGAGTAGGAATATTTCGGTTTTTCTCGCTCCTTTTCTTCGATAAATATTGGGATTTGAAATGATACAAATTCCTCTTCATTTTGTTGTGCTCATCGAAATAACTGCCTAAGCTAAATGATTGCGAGTGAAACTGCTAATGTGTTGTAGGTTGGAAAATAGCTTGTACATGGGCTGTTTTGACATAATTTTGAGTGAGACTTGTTTCTTCATTTTGGAAGACGAAAGTAGATTCATGTTCTCCTCAATAAGAATATTGAAATCATATATTTATTTTCCAAATATTAAGATCGGGTGAATGAGAAATTGAAGTTCAAAGTGTACAAATTGGAAGAGATTTATATGTTGGAGGNATAAGAATATTGAAATCATATATTTATTTTCCAAATATTAAGATCGGGTGAATGAGAAATTGAAGTTCAAAGTGTACAAATTGGAAGAGATTTATATGTTGGAGGAAAAACAATTAAAGTTTGTCCCACAAAAGAATTGACAAGGCAATGGCTAGTTTATATATGACTACTTCTGAAGGATATAATTATGTGTAGCATAGAAACTTCCTCTATGTGTGCATATAGGAGGTGTAAATCACATATCGAATTAACATCTCTAACCATTGAACTTATATGTGAGCACGACCTGTATAAACGAATGTTAGAACCTAAATTAGCCCCTTAGTAGGGTCTTACGTTTTGCCTTAATTTTTTATTTATTTATTTTTTATTTTCCCAAATGCGTTAGTAATGAAGTTGCAAACATTTAGGGATGGTGAAGTCGTGATGGGAGAATAGTTGTGATGTGCTAAGTGCTCACAATGGCTCTGATATGAAGAAGAAAATACAAAAATAAGGCAAAAATGTTTTAAACCTATAGGGGTCTGTTCTTTTTGCCGTTTTCAAGTCGTTTTCTATTTTCAATTTCCCAAAACTAGGAAAACGCGTTTTATTTTCTATTTTCGAAAACGCGTTTTTGAAAACAAGTTTAAATTTTATGAAGAAAACCCAAAACGAAATTTGTCGTTTTAGGTGTTTTCAGCTATAACAAAGCCAAAATTTTCAAAACGCGTTTTGAGTGTTTTCGGTTTTCTTTGTCACCCCAACCACCACCATCGCCGTCTGCACCAACCACCGTCGTCGTCGCCTGAAACCAAAACCACTACTGCAGCGTCACAACAGAAAATCAAGACAAATCACCGCCGACTACCACCATCGTCGCCTGCATCAACCACCGCCGCTGCCTGAAACCAAAACCACCACTGCAGCAAAATACCACCAACCACCAAATCGCAGCACAACACCACTACAACCACCAC
>CAIGRP010090719.1:0-10503 GCA_903798385.1 Fraxinus cuspidata
GGTGGTGAAGAATTTATGATTTCGTTGTAATTTTTTTTTAAAAACTTAAGGACTAGAGTTGAAATTGTACTCTGTATTTTAGTGGAATATGAGGGTAAAATGGTCTTTTATTGAAAAAATGGACAAAAAGAACCTTTTACGCAATGAAAGGTGGAAGGTAGGGGTGAAAATGCCAAAAAATGAAAGGTAGAGACGTTTTGCACAATGACATTGAAAGGTAAGGACGTTCTGTGCTATTTACCCAAAAAAAATGTCTTGTTATACCTGATTATTTTTATTGAGTTCCATAAATTCTGGCATCACGACTGCACCTCATCGCCCGCCAACCAACGCCCGTTCTAACTTGTGAGGTATGAGAAAATGGGTGAGTATATGGAATATTCAATAAGACACGAATTAATGTTGCAATCCCGAATAAAAATATTAAATCATGCGTCAAAAATATCATACTGTCATCGTGTCTTTAGAAACCGGTAAGAGCTAAATACATATATATTTGGTACCGATGGCCATATCATGCATATCATATCATATCTTTAACTTTCGTTGGTATAATAATTCATCAATATGAATAAATAATTTAAACGGGATAAAATCAACTGCACCTCATTATCCTACCTTGTTAAATAAAATAGTTTTTGAAAGGTAGAATCCAAAATCACGTTCCAAACTTTATTTTCTGCCTGTGTTTCTGCTACCACCGGATATGTGTATCAATATTTTTTTAGGGTAAATAATAAGAACTTTTGTATGAAATTTAGAGTTGAAAGGGAAAAATGATTTCTCGTAGGCGTAAAAATCTGTCAAATGTCGTGTTTTTACCTAAAAGTCTCAATCCCAATATTCTATATAATCAACAATTACTTCTTCCCTATCTAATCAACACGTGGCAACCCATCTCTATCATATCCCAAAATCAAAGAAAATAAATCATTTTAAAACAAAACTACCTTATCTACAATTTAACGTACACGTGTCTACCCATACAATTCAAAATCAAAATAAAACACTCCATACATATTAGTAATATGTATGGAGTGTTTTATTTACGTAGCAGAGCACATTTTCATTCAAGGTTCAATTAAATTGCAAAACTAGTTTTTCATCTTCTTCTTCAAACTAAAATATATTGGAGCTGACTTATCCAAATCGATTTTTTCTCGAGCCTGATATACATAATTAATTACGAGCTATCCAACGAGCTCAATATTGATTTATTTTTCATTACTCTATCAATATTTAAATATTTGACCCAAATAAAATTGAATTCTACTCTATTACAACTTTTTTGGTACTTCACATTCATGTCCAGCTGGCCTATGCCTCTACCTTGTTTTGTAACTTGTTGAAAAGCCAGCTAAAAGATCCCTCCACGATCATCCTTGTCTGCTCCAATCATCTCCTTCTCAATCATTCTTGTTGCTGAGCCATCGTCACATTTAGATCACCATTGTCGTTTGTGTTGCTTGTTTGTATCTTCGTTAGATATCATCTATCCGATCTGCTCTGTGATGGAAGGGTTCTTTTCTACTTATTGGGTATTGTACTTCTATTCAATTGCTTTTTGTTTTCTTATTGATTTAGTTTAGTTCCGGTTAAAAACAAAATAAAAATAGGAAAAAGAATTAAATAAAACAAACAAAATAGAAATAATAGAAAAAAATTTCTAGAGCTCATAATTGACCGAATGATGTGACATTGATACTAAGCTATTCAAACTAGATAGCACAATGAATCATAAAGACTTTATCTAGTCTCATAATGCTTATTCACATCAAGTCACAAAATCTTTTTTACTGATATGACATTAGTAAACTTTGATATTGCTGAGCTTAAATCTCTTATCCAACACCTTACAAAACAAATCAAAAAATCATCTCGAACCCCATATAAACATCCTATGGATGATTTATTCAATTCCTCCACCGTCCATCAAAACATTTATGACCTACTCCATTGTACACTAGATGGCATACTACCTAATCCACTAAATCATGGTCTTACACAATACATTTCTTATCTAGAACATCGTGATCTAGTTGTCAAAAATGCTCTTTGTCTTGAACTCCCTCCCTACGTTATGACCAATATAGGGACACCGTTAATGAAGTCACTAAGAAATTTAAAGTAGATGCTCTGAATTTGAATCCTAGATCCTAAAGCCATTTTTTACTAGCTCGATGTCATCGAAGAATACTTCGATTGATACCAAATTCTTGACTAGCAACGTATTCATTTCGCCAAAACAAAACTTGTCAAATCTGTTAAACGCTACTGGCAGATAGTGACATAATTTCTCGAACTCTTTCGTCAGCCTATTACTATGTAGGGAAAAATAAAATAAAATATCATCGAGAAATACGGTCTTACCATCGATCTCCAACATTTAGAATGTCTTCTTAATCATAGGTAAAACTCATCGACCGTGTCAGAATACAAAACTCACTTTGATGAGTTACTATCTAGAGCCTCTCCGACCAGTGCTCCTAATAGTGGCCATGATTGACCCAAAATCGCTCGGTTCTTGGATTTTCAGCTACTCATATTCCTCATGATACCTCTAGGGGCCAACCTACTTCTAGCCTTACCCCAAAGCCCTACATCTCAAATTGTATGTCTAATTATCATAATCGAGGTCATATTGCCTCTCAATATCCCAATCATATCCTCCCCCTTGATCAAGAACATTTACTTCTGAACCTGGAAAATGATTGTTCCACCACTGGCCCTATTTACCATTCTGATGAGGATCCTGACCATTTTGAGTGCTATGATGAATATGTAGCTATTGTCATCGTTATGAGATGCATACTCTTAACCTTTATTGACTCTGACTCGTGGAAACAAACTTCTATGCTCTATACATACATGCCATGCAACTCTTACTCTTGCAAGTTGGTAATTGACAGGGATAGCACCATGAATGTCATCTCCAAGTTCTCCGTGGCCAAGTTTGGCTTCAAAACAAAACCACACCCTAGACCCTTTAAGGTGGCTTAGGTTGATCGGACTTCTTTGACCATCGCTCATCATTGTATTGCACCCTTTAAGGTGGGTTCATTCTTTTTGGAGGACATTTATTGTGAAGTCTTACTGATAGATGTCGCTTACATCATTTTGGAACGTCCCTAACTTAACAATAAAAAAGTTAAGCATTTGAGGATGATAACATATGAATTTGTCCACATTGGCAAATCTATTCGTCTTCTTCCAGCTAAACCGCAAATCCCTCAAGAAAACCAACACCCATCTCGACATCTAAGGGTGTTGCAGATGCCTGAATTCACTTTTGTCCTTTAAAGACCTTAAGTGTGAATGTCATGACAATGGGCTCATGTTTGCCTTTATTGGCAAATCTTGTTTGCATTTGTCTTGTAATTTACACATCGAATTTTCACCTAAGGTCACTCTTTTGCTGGCGAGTTTAGCAATTTCCCCTGTATACCTACTTGATAAGCTTCTCCCTTGAGAGTTATTCAACATTCTATCAATCTCATCACTAGTTCCCAATTACGAAATCGCTCCCACTATAGGATGAACCTCGTTGAGCGAGTTGAACTTAATGAGAAAATTAAGGCTTTATTAGATAAATGTTTTGTTCGCCCTAGCCTTAGCTCTTATGCAGTTCAGTTTTCTAAACCATCAGAAAGATGGCTCTTAGCACATGTGTTTTGGAAATTACACTATCAACAAAATCACTATAAGTTTTGATTTCCTATTTCATGCCTTAAGGATATGTTAAATAAGTTAGCAAGATCTTTTTGGTTCTCTAAGATTGATCTACGGAGTGGTTATCATCAAATTATGATTAAGCTAGGGGATGAATGGAAAATAGCATTTAAAACTCGGGATGAGTTGTACAAATTGTTGGTTATACCTTTTTGTGATGTCTAATACATCTAGCACTTTCATGTGAATCATGATCCATGTTTGGTGACCTTCTATTACAAAGTTTATTATGGTTTATTTTTATGACATCTTAATTTATAGTCGATCTTAAAAGACATACTTAGATCATCTCCGACAGGTAATCCTTACTCTTCGTTTGGCTTTGTTGTACGCTAACCTTAAAAAGTATACATTCATCTAGTCCCAAGTTCCCTTCTTAGGGTTCATCATTTCTGTTCACAATATTTTTGCTTATCCAACTAAAATCTCTATTATTCGCAACTAGCTTAGACCTAAAACATTGACGAGGTCTGTAGCTTTCATGGGTTAGCTTCATTCTATAAGAGATTCATTCGAGGTTTTAGTTCTTTCACCGGACCAATCGCTGAATGTATGAAGGAAGTGAATTTTCATTGGACACCCTCGGTCCAAAAAGCCTTATTAGCTGTTAAGCAAAAATTGATCCCATTTGACGCCACCCTAATTACCAATTTTTTCAATGCCAATGATTTTTCTTTTAGCATTATCTCTAAAAGTAACATGACCACCATCTTTCTTTTTAAAGCTAGATAACAAAGTTTGATCTGTGCTCATATGCTTTAAGTTTACATTATTCAATAAATATTTGCTTTTTATTTTCTTGGTCCTATGAATATAATTTAATTTTTTTTATCTTTGGTACCTATAAAAATTTGGGTACTTGTTAATTAGTTTTTGTTGACTTTTGAATCCATTTGTCTTTGCTTTCAAAGTGCAATCCCTTTTTGATTGAAAAAATAAAAGCTACATGTCAATTTTTGTTGCAAAAGCTACAAGTGACATTTGGAAGAGGAGACGTAGAGGCTTTGATAAAGAAATTTTGAGAGATTTTTGTTTCGAAAAAGATTTGCATCCAATTTCTTCTTTGTTGAAAACACACCACCAAGCATCAAGTCGAGATTTTTCTTATCTTGTGTGAATTTGTGAATAATTTTTGTCAAATCCATAATTTGTTTCTTTTAAATAAGAATTTTCTTTAGTTAAAGAATCAACTTTTTCTTTTTCAAAATCCTTTTGTGTTTTCAAAAATTTATTTACCTTATTTTCCAATTAAAAAAATTTCTTTTTTAGAGTAGAGTGTTTGAGAGTAAAGTTTTCAAATTCTTCAAGTTCATCATATAAGGGAGATAATCCATCATATAAAGAATTGCCAATTGGTTTTACCTCATTTTCAATAATCACGAAGTACATTTGTCAACTCCCTCTTGACTCTCATCTTCTTCATGGTCATTATCAACACTCACATCCCATGTTGCTTGTACTGCTTTCTTTTTTATGAATCTCTTCTTGTTGTGACTTCCCCTTTTTTTTTTCCTTTTGTGATTGGATTTTTCACAATCATAACAAATGATCTTTTACTTTTTTCTTCACCCTCTTCATTCTCTTTCGGAACTGGTGATTGTTGCGAAAACTCATCCATTGTTTGACAAGAAGAACTAGGTCATCAAGTTCTTCACCATTCAAGTTTTCATTTGTATTGTCTTCATCAATGTCGACTTTAAAGCAATTTGACGCTTACTAGGCTCATTCGTTTTCTTTTCTTTATTTTTCCTTATTTTCTCATTTGTCTTGGCATGATTTAACTCGTGTGTCAATAATGTTCCATATAGCTTCTCCAATGGATATGTGTTGACATGTTTAGTGTTTTCTATTAACATTCTCAATGAGCTCCAATTTTCCAAGAGAGATCTGGGCATTTTACATACAAGTTCACTATTAGTAAATGTTCGATCAAGGCCTTTAAGGTCATTTACAATATCGGTAAAATAAGTAATGATATCAATTATGAGTTCATTTTGTTTCATAAAGAACTTTTCAAAATCTTTAATGAAAAGTTTTATCTTAGTTTCTTTCACTTTATTAATTAATACCCATGTGAGTGATTTCTAAATCATGCCAAATATTATAAGATGAATCACACGTGCTAATATGAATAAATTTATTTTTTACCTAAAACACAATAAAATAGATTTTTTGCTCTAACATTTAAAGATATTTTTCATTTATCTTCTTCATCGTACTCGTTTCTAGCTTCTAAAATGGTTTGATCCAGTTTACCATCAACCTTAACAACTTTTTTAGGCTCATAAGGGCCAAATTAAATAACCTTCCAAATGTTATAATCTATTGATTAAATTTATATCATCACTCTAACATTTAAATAGTTATAATGAGAGCCATCAATAAAAAGAGGACGATTTGTAGAATGTCCCTCAAAATTTTGAAGATTATAATTAGCAATTACTCAATATTGTAAAATCTTAATATCAAAATGAACACTTTGCTCTGATACCATTTGAAAGCCCAAGAATAAGAACCAAGATGGGGTGAATTGATTTTTGAAACTTTTTCGAAAATAATTTCAAATTTAGTGAATCACAAACACTTTGATAAATCAAGCAATAATCGTAGCAAAATATAAGTGAAAAGAAGATAGCATGCAAACGACATATTAAACGAGGTTTGATCCAAACTAATTATTTACGTCCTCCGTTATCAATCTTTTCCACACGAGCAAGGCATTTTAACTATATTGATTGACTTGTGGTACATTACAACACTTTCGATAACTTACAAACAAAGAGCATCAAAAACTTTATACGATATTGAGCTTTCAAGGGACCTCAATATGACCTAAAGACTTAAAGAGATGGTTTTACAATAAAATTTCTCTCTTAATAAATGATAAATAAATGAAGTATCAAGAGAGACTGACACTTCAATGAATAACAATGAATAATAGCTAAAGTGTTAGTTGAGAATTTTTATGAATTTGATGCTTTAAAAGTTTGATTCAATCAATCAAAGTTTTCAATATGAAAAAGTAGAAGACATAAACGAATTGTAAGTTAAAAGATTTGCTCAAAATATTTATCTCTTTAATACACTTGAAGGACCTTGCATTGATGCAAAAGAGAACCTAATTATAAAGGACAAGTTGCAAAACGTTTTGTTAGTTCGCATGAGAGATCGGCCGACCTATAAAAGTTCGGATGATCCAAAATATAGCTATGGACAAAAGTGTTAGAAGTCAGAATGGTCAAATTTTGAACCATTGCATTTTCGATCGTTCGATAATTACCTTTAATCGACCAACCTAGTAGACTGGTCGGTTGAACGATTCATTGGATCAGTTGTCACAATTTGGCATCGTATGGTCCGATCCAAATGTTTTGAACAACGTGAAATTTCGGTAAGTATTTTCACCTAGATTTTCAAGGGCAAATAATATTTTAGAAATATGATCTATGTTGAAAAATCATTTTGAAAGTTAGTTTTACCTTTGATAAAAACTTTTTTCACAAGTGACATCAAAATACTTTCTCGTGCATAAAATAGTTTTTGAGATTTTATTATTCATTGCTAAAGATTAAAGTACTAGTACCTTTATATTTGGTCAAAAAATCTTAGTTGTTGATTTTCTTTTTTCTTTTTTTTTTTAAAGTTTGGCTCTTAGGCTTTCGTTTCTATATTTCTTTGAGGATTGACTTTTAAGCTCTTGTCTTGAAAACTTTTGTCTTGAATGTTTGGAAAACTTCACTTCGATTTTGACTTTCTTTGTGAGTCTGATTTATAATAATAGTCTCAATTATGATTTTTTGATGATCGATTTATCATTTAATACCTTGAAAACTATTATCACTTAAATTCAATTATTAGTAAACAAGATTAACTTGTTTGTTATAATAAAAAAAATTTAAGGTTAAAGTAGGTCAACAAAAATAACAAAAATAAAATCAACTAGTCAACACATCCACGGCATTGAGTTTATAATTATCCACTAAGTATACATTCATCACATTAATGCAATCCTATATAATATTTTATTATATATATATATATATATAAAATTCAAATTTCTAGCCATAAGAAAATCTAAACTATTTTAGACATGATGAATCGTAACAATTAAATTATTAATTAATTTAACATGTCTATTTAAACCAATACAAATTTTAGTTGAATAATAAATTAGAGTCCAACTCTAATTCTAAAATTTTAGAACAAATTGAATTAATACTTTAATTTAGGATAGAATTCCTAAACAAAAATTATAATCAATCTAGGGTCAAAGTTCCAAATTTAGCCTCTGTTTGAGCAACATTATTTTTGCATTATCATTTTTCTACTCATTTTCAATCACACATTATTTAATAAAATAATATTTTCTATTACATCAATAACATTTTCTTTTTTGTCAACCGCATATTCCACATCACATCAAACAAAAAAAATACATTCTTGGAGCAAAAATGTGTACCAAACAAGGGTTTAACAATAATTTAAAAAGTCATAAACTTTTAATAAAAATTTAATGGATTTAAATTCAAATTAAGGTAAAAAAAAAAGTCCTTTTTGAAAATAACATTTAAATCCTTTCCAAAATTACATTCGAAACTCTTTTTGAAAACTGTATTCAGACATCAGATTTAAAATTATAAACGAGTATTTCAATTTCTTAAATTGTAGAAAAGACCTTTCCTTTGAAAATTCCAACTTGACCTCCGACTTAAGAATTGTCTTTGTGTTCAGATAGAAAAGGCTTTCAAGTATTGTCTTTGTGTTCAAATAGAAATTGTGATTAGAATATTACATTTAGCAAATTCATTAAATTCCTTTAAGAATCTTGAACATGATCAATCACGATCTTTCTTCTCCTTTGTGAATGGATTCATCACAAGCAACATAAATAGTAGTTCTCTCATTTCGATTGAGTCTAGTATAGAAGTGTTGGACTAGAAGTCACTATTGAAAACCTTGTTACGGATACTATCTACTTAAGCTTTCGAACTATTCTTAGGCCTTGTAGTAATCCTCAGATTCTAGTTGGACGAAAATGGTGACCTTGTTTCTCATTTTGACTAACTTCTTTTGTGGAAAGTATTGGTTAATGAACTTCTAAGCTAGATGATTCCAAGTGGTTATAGTGTTAATTGGATAGGAGTCAGCTACTTTCTTGTATCGCCCAGTAAGAATCTGATGGCATAAGTGGATACAGTGTTGTAGGAAACGAGCTGCAGATGTTAAAAAATCTTGATTTGTGAGAGTTTAATGGTCTATTCTCTTTACCATTTTCAAGTCGTTTTCTGTTTTCGATTTTCCAAAACAGCGAAAACGCGTTTTCTTTCTCATTTTCGAAAACGTGTTTTTCAAAACAAGTTAAAAATTTATAAAGGAAACATAAAACGACAAATTTGTCTTTCTGAGTGTTTTCAGTTATAATCAAGTCAAAATTTTCAAAACGCGTTTTTGGTGTTTTCAAAACAATTTTTCAAAATGTCAAAAGGAGCACATTTTCAATAATATCAAAATTGACACCGAAACACAAAACTCAAAATGAATTCAAAACTCAAAACACAAAATAGAAACACAAAGAGAACAAACCCTAAATTTTCTGTTTTTATTCCATGGAAGTAGCGTATGCTAGACTGGTTATATACTATATGTGGAGACATTAATTCTCTCATTAGCGGGAAAAGCTGGAATATGTTCCCCTAAATTCATTGATTGTCTTTATTAGAGTTGAACAAAAATCAATCTGAACTCATCAACCCAACCCAAACCAACCAGCTTGGATTGGATTTTTTAATTCAATTGGGTTGAGTTCGGGTTAGGAAATCAAATTTTAGGTCGGGTTGAGTTTCGGGTTATCTATTAAAACTCAATCAAATACAACATAACCCAATAAATTAAAAAATATTAAAAAGAAAATGAGTACTTAAAACCTAAAACCTAATGATCAAAATTCTCCTGTGCCTTTTGTCTCTTCTAGCTCTCATTACTACTCGTGCCTCGGCTTCTCGACTCGATTTTTTGATGTGATTTTTGACTAAACAATTGGATTGAAGGAGGAGATTTTGTATTGAGTTTGGATGATTTAACATTTTTAGTATTTAGGTTGAATTCATTTTATTCAATTGATATAATATGCAAGTAATCAACATGTATTTATATTGATTTAATATGTGTTTAATTTGATCATGATATGATCTATTTAATATATTTTACAATATTTTTAATTTATATTGTTCTATTGGAATGAAACTTAGCCCCACGAACCATTTATCCAACTTTAATCGATTTAAAGGAATTTCAAATCACTCTTTTTAATGTAACTGAAATTTGTATAAATTGAAGTTATATCAAACTTTAAAAAAATTGTTCAAATTCAACGAAATAGATCCCAACCATTGAGACCATAAAATAATTATCTGACTTGAATTGGACTTCAATCCAAACCAATCAACCTAACTCAAGCCAACTCGAGTTTGGTCGGTCGAATATGTTGAGTTGAATTTAGGTTGAACTCAAAATCAATCCAACCCAACACAAGGCCAGCTCTAGTCTTGATTCTCTTAATTGTACACCATTTTGATTACTAATTGTCTTTATTGTGTTTCTCCATATTTTGTTTTATCCCTCATTCTCTTAAAAGAGTGAATGTGAGATTTACTATTCATTTTTGTCACATTTGATTCTCACATGCATCTGATTTCAAACCGGTTTGGCACCGTTGCATATGCCGACTTATCCCTATTATAAAAAAATATATATTTGCAAACCGACTCAACTTTC